>JABFQC010006978.1:0-10395 GCA_022817085.1 Psilanteris sp. ZL-2020
ACTGAATTGTATTATAATAGTATAATTTTCTGACTCGCGAAATATTTACAATTCTTTTCTTATTTAACGTATACATATAATAATAATTTGCATTAAAGGAAGGAAAATATTTTAAGACAAGACAGTCTTACAGTGTTCGAATACTTAATTTTAATAACATTTGATCATTGCATCATATTCTTTTAACCGAATTATTTTTGGCCGTATTTTTGTTTAATTGATTTTTATTTCTACTCAAATGTAATTTTAGCTTATCCCTCCCCCCTCCTCAACTGAGCGGTTTAAACTCGCGCAAAAAACCGTGTTTGTTCTGCAGAATACGAATATGCTAAAATATTACATATAAAACCTATAAAAACTCACACCTATATAAAAAGTTATGGCCTTTTTTAAAGTCTCTTAGCATATTACATAATTCATACATTGGTACGTTTAAATTAAATGTTTATAATATTTATACGATATATACAAATGCAATTGCAAATTTATCTAGCTGTAAAATATTATCGCATTAAAATAATTAATAATATGAAGTAATAAATGCGCATTAAAGAGGAAATATCAACAGTATATTGTAGAGACGAAAATTGAAACTGAAAAGTCAAGTGTAGAATGAAATTTTTTATTACCATTTCTAGAAAATAAAAACAACATCAAACAAGAATAACATTTTGCATTCGGTGCTTTTGCATTCAAAAAATGTAATTCTGTTGTAAATGTTATATTTACTGAAATTAATTTATAACCTCCCCCATACTTTAACACGTTTTAATATTTTCTATTAAATATTCTTAACATTTTTTTTTTCCAAGCCTTAAAACGTATCATTATTTAATCTTAATATATTGACGTTATTATTATTTCATGAAATATAGATGCAATAAACTTTTGTTTTTTTTTCACAATCTTTACAATCGTTTTTCTGATATTTATTAGCAATTTTGCATTATTTACATCATGTTGTTTTATTTAATATTTGTATAAAAATATGTGCAATAATTGCATGTACAGTAATTATTTACATTTTGCGAAATAAATTTAAGCGTATTTTATTAATTCATCAAGATTTAAACAACTTATTAATAGTAAACAGTATTTAAAATAATACAAACAGTATTTATCTTTTATGTCGGCTTTATGTCCATTTATTGCCATAAACTATTTTCTTAATATTTTGACTAAACAAAATTCAAAATTTATACTACAAAAAATTGAATATCAAAAAGTCGTTAAAAACGCATTATGTTCCTCGTTAAAAAAATTAATTCAAAATATATTCATACAATTTTACAAATTTGATTGTTCATCCAAATTAATAATTTGAAAAATTATATCCTGAACCTATACTTTAATATAAAATGTCTGAAGTTTTGGCTAAATATATATTTGAAACAAAGATCAATTCACCAGTTAATAACTAGTACTTATTGCACTTATACTAAACGGTAGCAGTTCTCAGAACGTACAAGCAAAGGGTTAGGTTGAAGGGGTGGAAGTTCATTATATTCTATCTTTTATCTATAAAATGACAACCGTTTAACTTTCGTTACATTTCGGTATCCGCGATTAAATTATAACGATTCGAGTAAACAAATCCTGTTTTTTTTTACACCGCATAGTTACAAATAATTTCCACTTTACTCGCCCTGAATTACAAATAAATACAAAACTCACACCTTGATTAACTGTAAACATTCTATTAAATACTTGATTTGTTTATTTATACATTTGTTTACTACAATTATGTTATTATAAAATAAAGACAACAGAAGACATCCTTTGACCTTCAACTGGACATCTTGTAAATAAAAATAAACCGATAGCATAAACATAAGAAAAAAACAATATATATAAATGACATAATTATAATACAATTAAAAGGTTATGTTAAGGTAAAAAGAATAAACAAAATCGCCCCCGTCGGTATTTGCAATAAAACTTGCACCGTTGTATTTACACACATCGTCGCTCATAAATAAAACACACGCACACTCATACACTCATACTGCAATAATGAATACCGAATGAACCGCACAGGACGCTGGTTTTATGGTTTCTCGCGCAAGGAAAATATTCACCGAAAAACAGTCGTCGCGTCTTCCGATAGACGAAACTAGTTGGGCCGCCACATATCGCGCACCGCAAATTACGCTTACAGGCATAGATAACCGGTAGGACACCTGGCGCGCAGATTGCTCGCCAATAGAAAGGAAATATTCTTAGATAACTAGTCCCGCCGGGTAGCGTGTGTGTGCGCGCGCGCGCGAGCGCCGCTGCTTTCTTTTTTTCGTCCATTTTGCGTACGCTGGTGTGGAAGAAAGGGCCAGGCTCGTTTATCGAGCTGCATACGAATTCTAGAAGCACGAGATCTCGCCACGAGATATGTTCACATAACCTCTTGATCCTGATTAGAATACGGATGAATATGCGATAGCGACGCGAGTGCCGCGTTCACAGCACGTGCAGAAGCGAGTTTGGCACCAGGAAGCAACCGGTGGGCAACCGTTGCCAACCGGTTGCCAGCACAATGCCGGCGGACGGCTCGCCGAGACAGTTTTCCTTTGGAAAAGTCCGGCCGATTCGTTACGATCCGATTTCGACCGTTACGCGAATCGCCCGATTCGGCGAACTCCGCGAACCCGTTTTCCGGTCCCCAAAAGAAATAAGCAAATTGCCGCGCGCTGCTCCAAAGAAATCGTGGAAATGTATTTTATGTCCACGGTTTGATCCGCGGCTATATATATTTGTATATATATATAAATTACACGCGTGCATTGCCACGTTTATGTCTGTCTGTGTTATTATTTACGATTGCTGATGGAGACGAACAGGTGGCGCAGTCGCCACCGTAACTGTTCGATTAGGTGGCGAAAACGCCAGGAGCAGACTTCCTGCGTTGCAGGCGGAGAGGAAACTGTTCGTCATCGATGCACAAATTACCCTAATATGATTATTATTATTATTATTATTATTATTATTATTATTAATATTATTAAGCGGAATAACTTTGCGTTATAATTGCACATTTATGCTGAAACGCGTACCAAGCGCGTCTGCACTGAGAAAAATTTCCATTAAAAATTACTGTGCCGAAACAGTATTCTGATGCGATGTTTGTCAACACGTAAAAATGACCCCTAAATATCGTAAACATTACTTCGATTTGCCTATATTTTTACTGTGTTTTAACGGTAATCATTCTTTGTTGACAAACATCGCATCAAAGTACTGTTTTGGCACGGTAATTTTTAATAGAAATTTTTCTCAGTGTGCGTCTTCGGTTTCGTATGACCTCGCCGAAAAGCGACGCGTTTGTTTACAAACAATTGACGGTCGCATTTTGCCGCGTAAACAATGAAGGTCACAGCAATAACAAAGCGATTTCTTGCAGGGTACACCTATCTCGGTTCGGCTTTAGTGGTGGAGCCATCTGTCGCCAGTGGAACGAAAAAACGGTAAGATTTGAAAGCATTTGACTCGCTTGTTTTACTTGCAAATAATTGCGCTGGGTGCAAAAAGCTAGGGACCGAGGGTGGCACGAGGAAGGAGGAATCGCAACGCTGAAATGAACGCTCGCTTGCCCTCCCCTCGCCCCACCAGAAACTTTCGGAAACGCATCAAACCGCTGTTTTCTTGTGGCGCGACTCGAGAAAATGCAGCACCTGCTCGTCTCGCAGTCGCGCTCGGCCCAATGTTGATCGGAATTTGTTTGTTGCACAGCTGCGATCTGTTTTCTCGAGCAACGCCAATTAAGCGCGCGGGCTTTTGGTGGCACAATGATGATGCGCCTGCGCCCCAATTGGTCGTATCAACGCCTAAATCAAAGTACGATGAATCTGGTAACTTTTTGAGTTTATACAAAACATCGGTAGTATTAAAGTAATCGTGTTTTGAAGAAAGACTAAGAATTTTGAGGTTAAGTAATTTTTTTTTTTTTTTTTTTTTTAATAAACTTTTTAGATTATAAAAATTAAACGCTTTGTAATCATTTTGATTTTGTAGGTTATGTTTAGAGGACGAAAAGTACTTCTAATTAACGATTTTTAATTAACGTTTTGTAACCAAAATGTATACATTTTAAGGTTAGGTGGGATTATTTATTTATTTATTGCCACGGCGTTGCGTCAGTTTTTGTATATAAATGGATTTAGTATACATATATATACTCGACTATTTATGCCGCGTAATTTGGGTGATTTCGGGAAGTTTGAGGTTATGAAAGAGTTCGCTTGCAACTCGAGAACAGTTACGCGAATGAAGAGAATAACGAGTGTCGTAGCTATAATAAGACTCGTTTGACTGTTTTACACTCGTTTTCATTTTAATTATTATTATGTACGCGTTTAGTTCGTTCCCTTGGACTTCTTCCATTCATGAACAAAACGAAAATCAATTTGCATGCTAATTGCACGCGACTATAAATGGTCGCGGTTTGTATTGGTAATTAATTTCTTGCATTGTTATAAGCTTATTGCGGAACACGAAAAAAGGCTGCTTTCATTTTGTTGCAATGTTGCAGCACGCGGCTATTTTAGAATGAATTAAAAAGTAGCGAAAGAAAAGTTAATTGGATAATTACAATTAATTAGAAGATAGTATGGCGTCAGGTATGCGAAATAAGTATGTTTTTACGGTTAAAACGGTGAATGACGAGGACGATGAGAAAAGCAGTTCTTTACAACACCGTTTGATAAATACATTCAATTAACTTCAATCAATTGTTTATCGTTTGATAACTGTTATTTTGGCAGAGATAAAAAAGTACAATTTACTGATCAGTGATAAATAGAGGTCAATTAAAAAAGGTATAGTTTATTTACAAACAGTACAGAGGTCAAAGATTTGTATCAACAAACAAGCACGATTTATAAATATCCTATACCAAATTCGGTTAAAATAATCCATTGTTTTATTGTTTCATATTCTTTTATTATTAATACTAAATATTTTAAAGAATCATTATATTTTAACTACTATAAATATAAACTTAATTAATCAATTAATTGATTAGAATTCTAACAAAAATAGTCACAATGTTTTGATAATTAAATTAAGAAGAAAGTAATAGTCTGTCAATAAATGTTTACTTATTATATATCGTTACATTTATTTTGTATTATTTATTAGTTATATGCTTCAGCCTATTGGCCTGGAAGCAGACTTGGTTTATACAATGTTTTACAAAGTTCTCACTCTAAGATATTTACAGATACAAATTCACATTATCAAAACATAGTGAACAATGTACAAATATAAATATAAAATCTATAAATATGGAATTATGCATATACAATATACAGATATTTCTCATCTTGTTTCTATCATATCTCTACTATAATTGTTTACGATACCGCCATCAAACAAAGGTCAAATAAAAGACAACAATTATATTCCCGAAACCAAAACAACACGACTACCCGGAACGCTAATATTTACAAATCGCGGTCGAAAAAGCACCGTCGCGCCTGTCATTGATCGAAAGTGAATTTTTAATATCCTGCAATGTATAGATAAATAAACAAATGATACAGCGCCGTTCGAAGGCGTGACGCTGTTTATCGACAATGTCGACGCGAGTCACGTTTGCGGTTTAGCAGATTTACATGTACCTGACGGCTCAAATGAAATAAGGTTGCGTGCCACCCTTGTTATGCTAATGTGTACAAAGTTCATACAAGTGCACAGAGTCATGCGTACTTACTCCTTTTATGTCGCATGTACGTGCACTTGTGCCCCGACCGAAACAAGAAAGAAACGCTCGGGCGAGGGTTGGATACACACAAATAACGCATTATACTTTGTTGTACTCCACGTATCTGTACACCGCGCGCATTGTGCATGGCCTTGTGAATCACAAAGAACAATCATTAATCATTCACGGCGCTCATTACTCATTATTTATACTCCTCCTTTGCCGTGCGGTCGTGTTTGCGCGTCAAATTGGCCTCGTCGAGTTTTTTCCCGCCCAATTTTCTGTTCGAGTTTTTAGGTTAGGTTTTGGGCGTATTTGGGTTAGATCGCGATTCACGTGAAATCGGGGTTGGAAGGGAGGGGGTTAATAGTAAACAAAGGATTTGGAATTGTTTTGTTTCGCTGACCTTTCGTAATGATCGATTACTCGCGACATTTGTGAAAGAAACTGTGATTCCGATGCCAAAATAAAAGTTGAAATCTTGTTTTTGTTATTGTTGTTGCAACTGTTGCAATGAGGATACGGGTGTTTAATTTGGAAATGATACTTTTTTAATTCCAAAAATAATGAAATTAACGGTGTTTACAAACATTCATACAAACGCAACGCGACGTGTCGAGCAAAGACGGGTAGCGTTTGTTTACAATTTGTGAAGCGGAGCAGCCGGTTTGTTTTGTTATTAACGGCGACACCTTGGCAGGGTGGTGTCGTTCAGAAAGTGCCGTTTTTTGCGCGCCGAGTTTTATGGCGCGTAATATCGTCTCGCGTGTGCAATGCAATTTAAGCAACTCGTAAAGTATTTATGCCCAATAAAAAAACGGCTTTGATAATATTCAATAATCTCGAGCTACTACGCAGGTACGGGCGCGTGTTATACCGACAATTATTTGGGCCACGCGATGCACCATAAAACTGCACTTTGTGGTCAAGTGCGGAACATGTGGACAAAGGTGAGGAGTAACGAAAAGAGAGAGAAAAAAGAAGAAAAAACCGTGAAATGTATTTCTTGAAAAACGAGCGAACCGCACGTCACTCGCGCAGTTGCGTATGCGCAAAAAGAAGACCGAATAATGCAATTTCTAATCCCCTGTTATAAATTTAAACCAACAATGGCTGGAATAAAAGGTACGAAACGTGAACTTTTGAACGAATTCGAGTCGCAAATTTAATACGTGTTTATTTATGGCGTTAGTAAAATTGATGTTATTATAGTCAATTTTTGTTTTTTCTTTTTCTAATTCTCAGTTCGCCCCAACGTCGAATTTCTTTTATTATTCGTTGCATTGTTATTACCATTTTTATTGTTTTGTAAATCATAAAGGTCATTGCGTCGTTATTTTGATTCGAATGTTTACGTACGCTCTATCTCGACATTATTATCAACCGACCGCTAATTACTAGTAGACACCGGAAAAGCCATATTTTCACATTGGTTTAGAACTTTTTCGCTGACAAAGTAACGAAACAATATAGCGTCGTAACTTGAGACACATAATTCTGCATTTAATAGTAACGTAATGTAAACATGAGGGTATCATAATGCAAATAATATGATATTATACTGAATAAAAAACTGGTTATGATAACTGAAAAGTAGGGTTTAACTAGAGGATTACAGAAGTTCAGTCAGTTGAAAAACTTTTGTTGTTGACTCATAGCGTGAGTTATGCGCCGGGAAAACGTTAACAAAAAGAGTTATACGAGTCTGCGTATGAATTATTGCAAAACGCGGCGTAAGACGCTCGGTGGGGTTAAACGTTTGTCGTTAAATAGCACTGTTGACTGTTGAGGGAAAAGTGCACTTCAAACGGATAAAAAGTCCGGCTTTTTTGCGCGCAGAAAAGTAGCTAAAACGAGGCACGAACGAGCGAGACGGGACACAATTGCGAACAAACACGACAGTCCGTAATAAACAAAACATCGTCGGACTTGTTTGACCTTCGCAACACCCAAACAAAGCATCACGTTGTTTTCCATCCCAAAGTCATTTCTGTTTATCTTTTTTCCCGTTCCCGCGAGCGCTCGCGCGTAAATCGAAATCCGAGGCGATTTCGCGCGCATGTCGCGTCAAACGCCCGTATTTTCGCTCGGGGTGCGTTGCGTTTCGCGCGCGCGCCCCGCGTGTTTACGCGTGTACTTTTCCTTCTCTTTCGCGATCGGCGCGTCTTCGTTCGGCCGGCTCCGCTCCTCTAAAACGCGCACGCATTCTTTGTCACTGTTCGTCTTTTTTCGCCATTCCGGCCCTCGGTCCTCTCGCACTCTCCGTCTCGCTCTCGCTCCCTCGATTCGCGCGCGTTTCCTTTCTCGAAGCGCGCATCTCTCGTTTCATACCACAAGAACGAATCGTTGCATGTGGCACGCGCCAAGTGACCTCCCCCTGCTTCTCTCGGGGCCCCGCAACTCTTCCCCTATTTATTTGCCGGCGCATCGCTGCGTCCTTGTCGCTCGTGCGCCTCTTACACTTGTTTCACGCCCGAAACCCGACTACCCTGCAAAGCGCGCTCGCCCGTTCGATCGCATCTTGATTCGGTCTGGCGTGCGTTAAGTGCTGACTCCCCGATTTCGCATATAAGGTGCATGCGCTTGCTCGCATTCTGCACATTGTGTGCCGCACGAACACATGCGCGCGTTGTTATCGATAGCGGTCCGAGCGGACGGTTGAAGGGGAGAAATGATTTTCGAATTAAACGGCACTGGTTTGTTGTTAACATTTCTCGAGGCTCGCGGTCGTCGATTCCGGCAACTCGCGGCCGACGTGAATAAGAAGAACGCTTCGTAAATAAACGGGACGAACTGTTGATAAATAGGAGACTTTTATTTGAAAGAACAAATTTCTTTGGTTTTGTCTTTTTTCATACGAAGTAATTTAATACGGCTTGTTAGGCTGGAGTGTTTTTTTTTCTCTTTGATCCAATGAAAAACCGGTAATAGTTATTAACTCGTAAAGTTTTGTTCGAATTAGATTGTGTTGAAAAAAACATTTTCCATTAGAAATTATTCTGCTAAAACAACAATTGTGTATGATATTTATCAACAAAGAATAATTACGTCTAAAATTAAAATCCGTATTCTTTACTTAAATTTCGGTATAGGTTTTTTGTTGTCATTTTTCTTTGTTAGTTTGGCATGATCATTTTTGATAGAAATTTTTCTCCGTGTATGGGATCACTCGTGTGTTTTATATATGTATCAAGGAAAGATATATGATGCTGTTAATCCGATATCAATGTGCTTTATATAAAATAACCAACAATCGAGAATCTGAGATTTTATCGAGTTTTTAAGTTACCGTCGATATACTTATTGTTAAACAATATAATTCATTATATATTGAAGCATAATTGTTTATAATTATTTGTTTATAAACTTGATATGTTTTCAGTATTTACATAAAAAACAATTCAGGTATTAATTTTACGTTTTTATTCTATTGTTTAAATTAAAATTTGTAATTATTAACTTATTGGCAAATACAATTTGGCTTTCGTTAATTTTTTGCGGTGTAATGAAGAAAAGAAATCAGATGTGGTCGAACCATAATTAATATTTTTTTCTAATAACTTATTAATAATTACTTTTTATATTGAATAAAACGTTTAACTGATACCAAAGTGACCGAAGAGATTGACACGAAAAGATTGATTAAAATAATTTCTACTAAAAAAATATCAAAATATATATTACTCCGAAGACTGTAAATTTGTCATTCCGACCGAACTTCCGTTTTCTGAAAAAGTAGAACAAAATAGAATGAAAACAAAAATTACGATCAAAGCTGGACTAAAATTGTAATCATTTTATTTAAATCATTCATTTTAGGTGCGGTTTGTCTATAATTATATACTATAAATTAGTTAATAGCTCTTATCACTTTCGCATATCTTTCGGCGATGGCTTCGCGTTTGAGTGATGCAGCGCACATTTTATGTTCCGATCTTTAACTCTGGTATTTAACATAATTACATACATAATGTTAATTCAAATGTTCAACCCGTATTACGCGTGTTAAATGCATGTTATTCTTAATGGAAAGCATAATCTTCACGATGATTTGTCCTGATATTGGGTCCGCGATGGCATTATTTCACACGCACGCATTCAACATAAAAATTATTAGTAAATAAATAAGCATTCGAATAAATGATCTTGAACATCATAGAATTGGACACGAGGCTGCATTTTTATGAACATTTTTGTATTTATTTTTTATAAATAAATATTTTAAATTTGAGTTTCTTATTTTCTTTTTTCTTCTATATTTCTTCTTTCTTTCTATAATTCTTTTTTTCTTTATTTTTATTTTTAAATAATTTAAAGGTTGAAATATTCCTGAAGGTCATCTACGAGTTTTGAACTCTATATCTAGTTTTTTTTTTTTTTTTTTTTACAATTGTATACAATTGAACTATATATACTTCTTTTGAGTATAGTGTTTCTTAAGCGTCCAAAACGCCATTAAACTATGACAAACATAACTTTGAATATTACATATTTTATAATTTATTAAAAACGCATAACAAATATTACTTATACGGTTATATTACGTCGATGAATTCCCATAGTAATCAGCTTGACTGAACTTTTCTAAAGGCGTGAATTATATATATATATATATATACATATTACGCTGATCAACAGTAATCCATCTTTTAACGTTTTATCATCGTCATGTATACGAAAACATGATAAATAGTATTCATAAT
>JABFQC010006979.1:0-10393 GCA_022817085.1 Psilanteris sp. ZL-2020
TAAACCGATTGTTAAATTATCCACTGAGAAAAATTTCCATTAAAAATTACCGGTCCAAAACAGTATTCTGATGCGATGATTGTCAACACGGAAAAATGACCTCCAAATATCGTAAACATTACTTCGATATCCCTATATATTTACTGTGCTTTAACGGTAATCATTCTTTGTTGACAAACATCGCATCAAAGTACTGTTTTGGCACGGTAATTTTTAACAGAAATTTTTCTAAGTGTAATCAACGATTGATACCATTTAATGAATAAATTACGAATTTTTACAATTACAAATATAATACCAAATTGATGAACTTTTTACTAAAAATTGATAACTTTTTCTCTGACATTAATCGATGTTACATCGATTTTTATAACTTACGATAATTTATATAATTACGTTGTATACAATCACAAGTAGCTCTGAATTGTAGCTCACATTATTTGATTCAAAGTCGTATCAATAACTGAATAGTGTAATAACACAAAGTAAATATATTATAAATGTACAACTTTGTATGTATTGTATTTACTTTGTTTGTAAGCGGTATACAAAATATTACACGTATTTATCCTAGATTATTATCGGCACACACTGATTGCATTAAACTCTGGAAAATTCAAATATTTTAATAAATTGTTAGAAAAATATTTGGCCACATTATCTCGGCTTTGCATACAATTGGGCATGTGTACGTTCGCGTGTAACCATATTAGATGACTGCAAGTTTGATTTCCATACAAATATGTCAATATTTATAAAATTTATACGTATATATACATTTGAATTCAATTATCATACGTATATAGCTATTTTCTTACAATTGATATGACGACCTACTTCCTATCAGTTTGTATTGAGTTACCAAACTGCTATCAGCAATTTGATAAAAGTTATTGACTTTATTTTAATAATATTTTTATGAAATTTGAACTAGTTTTTATTGCCGTTCTAGGAAAAATGATTAGAAAGTTACTTTTGATTATTAATTGATCGTAATCTCGCATTGAATCAACGCGCTGTTTCGCTATCACATCCCTGATGCCATTCGACTCCGATACTATAATGTTTAATCAAATGTAAATTAATTTCATAATAAATCGCGCGAATTTATGTTATTAGAATATTATGCAAACAATTCAGAAACGAATACATCTCTTTATCAGTCTGCGGTTATAAGTTTAAAAGTTCGCCGCGCTGATTCGAAAGCGATAAATATACATCACTCTCAATAAGGAGCAGGCCAAATTAACATAACGTGCGTTTGCAATGAAATGGTCTACTAGTTTTTGCCGTACTCTTTTTCGCCCATTCATTTTTATCCATATTAATCTTCCATTTATTCCGTCTGATTTAATAATACAAAAACTGAACAACTGGATTTATATATGACATTCTTCTCACGCGGCAACAGTGTGGATAGTTAATATCATTCACATTACTGACATTATCGTCCTTCTGTTGAACGCACCTATTCGAATTTCTCATTTTTCGCGAGTTGGATTTATCGAGCAAACGTTATTTTCGACTATTTTTTACAGTTCAATATTATAAAAAGGCTTATCTTATCACGCGTGTATATGTCTAACCGAGTTTTCTACAATTTTGTGAAATAAAGTATAGATAACGAAATCGTCCTTAAATATATATGTATATATACTCCCGAAATATGAGTCAATACCTAGGATATATGGTTTTAGAACTTTTACTGTTTGACCTGAGCAATAACATCTCGTCATAATTACGTAATGAAACGGTGGGTTCCTAATGATTGCGGTTAATGCAAACTCATATCTATCCTCTGAAATCTCGTTAAAATGCGAAATTGCACCAAATCAGATTAAGAACGAGGTGCACAAAATGCGAACAATCATAATTACTATTATACACTATAATTCATTTACAGAACTATTCCAGGCTTATTTAGCCGAGAAGCGACAGGATGCGCGTACATCTTAATTAGAAGTAATGCCGGGTCCTTGACTTTGCTAAATAATTATTATTATATATACCGTTCAATCGTTATTATCGTTGCTGGTTAGTGTATACAGATTATTAGAAACGCTTATCCGAAGAATCGCATCGTTTGATTTAACACGTCATCAGATTGGCGGTATTATGCAACGCAAATATAGTAAATTAATATAATTAAGTGGTATATCGCGCGAACCAGTCGCAGTAAATGGCGTTGAAGATCAAATTTAGTAATAGCTTAATTAATTAAGCGCGCCCCAAGCCGAAACATTCCGAAATAAAAATATTATTTAACACGTGTTAAATGAAGCGTTAATTCTGCCGATAATAATGAACTTGACTATTAAACATTAAATCACGAAATCCCTTTAAAAATGTATTATCTATGTTAGTGTTGTTTTCACCATATCGTTGTGCAAAATTTACCAAGCACCAATATTTTCGAAATAAATGTTTAAAAATAAAGCAAATATTGAATATTTAATCAATTTCAAAGACCGCTCAAACTCTGTGTGTGTGTGTATATATATATTGAAAAATATTTCCAAATTCCAGAGTACCCAAAATGCCTTGTTAGAATGAATGTTACAAGATATTGCAGCACACTGTCAGAACTACTAAAGTATAAGATTTTCTACTTTATAACGTCACATTTTGAAATAGGTTACTAGATGAGTGTACACATTTTTTTCTTATATAATGGCGACGTGTCAACGGGATCTTAAACTATCGAACCACTTCTTTTGCTTCTATTTTTGGAACAAGCAGAATACACGGAGGAGTCATCATTATTTTTCAATTGACGTGTTTTTGAAAAGCAAACAAATGTTGCACGATAAAGCATTAATCATCTATCATACACCGTGGCATCGTAACCGGTGCAAAAGTGTCTTCAGCAGGTGGAACACTTATAGGCGAGATATATACTGACGCGAGATATGTCCGAGTTTGTCCGCGTGAGAACAGGTGAGTCAACTATACGGGAAATATACGGGTGGCCGATTAGCCAAGCAGCCAACTAGCCAACCGAATACCGGGCGTATATCTCTTACGTCCTATGTGGCTATCTGTATATTGTAATACCAGACACACAGCGCCGTACCAAGGCAACCTATTTTGCGTGAACGGCTAACAGTTTCATCATTTAGCCAGCATGACACATTACCAAAGAAACAATGCGTTTGGTTCAATTAGATAAACTTTTTATATCGCTGACATGATAATAGAAAACTTGGTCACGGCGAGGGAGATGCTCAACCCTTTTATACACTCAGAAAAAATTACTTAGTAAGATTAACTGTCGAATTAAGTGTAAAAGTCAGTTTTGAATTAAAGTAACTATAATTTTAAATTTTCATACCGGAAATACTGGCATTTTTAATTGAAACAATTGAAAAATGATTCAATTTGTTAATTCTAGTGTCATAATTTTATTGACTGCCATGTTCTGTCAAAATATCTGATCTTTTCAGTTGGACTAATCGATTTATTTCAGTTATGGTCTACTTTACTAAAAACTCAGTTAAATTTATTAAAAATACCATTTTTTCTCTAAGTGTAGGAATATATATAAGGCATATACTTTTAGTGACGAAAACGTTCATATAGCATGATGTTAGATTATATAACATGCATTTCAAAACTTATGGACGTTTAATAAAACGGGAATTCTGTTCGGGATACGTCCAAATTTTGTGTCTGATTAAGGTTACGCTTATGTCCGTATTGAAAAGGCTTGCAAACGCCAGCTTTTGTCAATGATTTATATAATGACAAATATTCACTTGAATTTCGTATATTCAATAAACGTTTCAATTGAATTTTACAAATTGTTCGATTTTCATTATACTTTGACATTTTGTACTTTATCAGTGTTACGAAAATGAAATTATTCTATTTCATAATGTGAAATTTTCATAAATAATATGAAATCTTCATTAAGGTTATTTTAATTACATATTTTTAATACAATTTATGTATACATGAAAATTAATTTTTTAATTTTTTTTGTTATATTTTGACATTTTGACGTTTAATAGAAAATTATAAATCATAATATTTATTAAAGACTAATAAGGTTCGCATACTTCCATAGGAAAGGTTAAGCATTTTTTGCGTACGCGTGGTAGATTTTTTGAAATTATTTAATTATTTCTTCGATACGTTAAATTCCTTATTACAGAGTTTATGAATTGTTTCGACGCGAATGCATTATTTGTAATGCAGACGATTTTAATGTTATTGAAAATGGCAAAATTAATTGCATCCTTCATTCTCGTGGATAAACGTGAATAAAATATTAACTAGTTATTGTTAATAATTATTAAGTAAGCACTTATATAAACTGACAGGTGCATTCAAATCCAAACCTTACCAGCGTATATCTATTGATTTGGCTCTGCTTTCAGTCGCAGAATCTTAGTTTTATCATACACTATATCATTAATTGATTCGTCTCACCCGCCAGGTTAGTAGAAGTCACATTAAAAAATTCATCATCGTACGTCCAGCATCGTCTTTCCACTGGTCCCTCGACTACTTAATCTTGTATTATTACCCTGTCGGCCGACGAATCGACACAATCGATTGAACGTCCGATCATTAATTATGTCGACGGAACAACACGCGGCGTTGCAAAAACTACGAGTATATGCTTTCGAATCATTACGTAACAAAACGACGGTGTAAAAATGCGCCATCGTGTGCGTTAATTGACGCGACTTAAAGTCATTGCTTGGACCTAAACGATCGTCAGCCGACAATAATTATAACGTTTTTTCCTATTGCGATTATGAAGACTCAATAGATAAGCCGTCAAACCATCAATTCACGCAAATAAGGGCTTACCATGGTGGTATTAAGGTTTATGAATTGCGCAGAGTATTAGAGTTGTAAAAAAGGCGCCTTTTGTTTAAATTTACCCGCTCGAATCGTTCAGATCGACTTTTATTTGTCAATAAAATTGTTCAAATTTTGTGTGAATTTTGCAAATATCCTCTGCAGAAATACCATCGTGTAAAATATATATTCATAACTAGAGTTTATATTACATGGTATATAATGATTTTAATACGAATGTTGTGAACATCATGGAGCCGATATTACAAGGAAATATGGGATTTTGAAAGATATGATAGATAAAAACTATTTATTTTATATAAAGCTCATGTGCGAATCGTATAAAAAATTTATATCTGTGGGTAATAAACTATAGGCTATTATGGCCTAATATGATAGTATTATGAGGAAGTTGGGAGAAAGCTATGATTAAGATATGAGGATACTAAAAGATTGATGCCATAATATTTATGGCATCAGATAAAATAAATTAAATGTTACTAAAAAGAGTCTTTATCATTAATCTAATAGTACGAAATTTTATACAAAATATATTATTGCATTTTAACGAACAACATTTTGAGTACATTGCGGTTGTGTTCTTGTTGGTTAATGCATTTTCTGGAAAACGCAGATATTTTTATTCATAGATTTGTGTAGTATAGTTTCTAGGTTTCAAAATTTTTTTAAACTTAGTGTAGTGTCACAAATTCCTACAAGAGTACTTTTGTATTAAATATAAATTTAATCTTAAATTCTAAATATTCCAATTGCTCTCAAAGGATTAGCATTGAAACAACATCAGTACATTATAAAAAAAGATATTATCATTCTATTATCAATACCAAGTAAAATTTTATTACTTATAATATATGAAAATAGTACCATCAAACACAGTAAATGCGTTTTACTATGGTTCTTGGCCTAGAAACATCCAAAAAGATCTGAATTAATTTTAACTGAATATTTTGAAAAATATATTGGTTTTTGAAATCCTTCCTTTATATTTTACAAATACATCTCAATTATTTATATAAAAATGATTCCACAGTTACATCTGTTAAATTTTATAAACTCGTTTTTTCGACGAGCTGAATATATACAAGTCCGCAAAACTAGGAAAGAACGTGCCGGACGACATGTCGTCTGCGATGGAAATTCAAAGGACAGAACAAGGTGCTGCAGTAGAAAGAAAACTTCAGGTCTCCCAGGACACGGTCTTTGATCTTTCGACGTATTGATTCGAATACGTGACATCGTCTGTTGCATCTGCGTGACACATACGACAAAAATTGAAAGTGTTAAATAAAATCACTGTCTTCGAAAGCTCTGACTCTAATGCAGTTTAAAGAGAAGAACAGACAGAAAACTTGCTCAGAAGACTTACTTCTGTGCCTTCTTCAAATGTTATTACTTCGGTTTATTACAATAAATAGTTATAAAGTGTAACAACCAACTAGAGCTTGTATCACAATAACAATGCAAACAAATAAAGAAGGTGATGTGTATTAAATTTATCAAACAAACATTTAATTGAAATTATATGGATATGTATATACGTTTTTTTTTAGTATTTTATATCCTTGGAATTCTAAAAGCAGAATTTATTTATACCCGAGTTTGTTACGTAAACAATATATAATAATTGGAACCAATATACGTTTGCAAACTTATGTTGCTAAGTGGTAATCATATAAACGTGCACTTAATTGCTTCTGATTGAATTGATGATTCCAAAGATAGAATCAACAACTTAGATAGTATACCGAGGAATGTGGAATATGATGTTATGTATATACAATTATTAGTTCGAGTGTCGGAGAGATATAACATAAGACCATTGTAATTTAGTTGAGACAATTCAGCTTATGCTTATATATATATCCATCTCGATTATTAGCATAGAATTTCTTAGATTAAAACTTGAAAATTAACTTTGCAATGATTTAGGTGAATAATGGTCGTGCGAAAGTTTGATGTATGACGAATATACGGAAGTAATTATCATAAAAAGAATGGTGATCGATTATTTACTGTCAATAACAGATCTTGGCGGTATTTCAGCATGCACAATATGTTGGAAAACACAATGAGCTATTGGTGGGAATTAATATAGGGTTCCAGTGAGAAAATATATGGCGAAATAGAAAAAAAGAAAGGTCTTGGCATGAATCCAGCAATCCAATTGGCTTGTTCGACTGCATTTAAATTAATAAGCTGATAGTAAATTATAGCGAAGACCGATGACTCGGCTTATAATATTTAAATTTTGCATCGATATCACGACGTGGAATGAAGCTCCGAATTATTGCATTACGAAATGTCCGTAATAATGAATAATATATAATAATAATAATGGAATGAAAAAATACCAGCGCAATTTTCAACGTAATTTCTAAATCACTGTATTATACATTTTTCTGTGCAACTCTAATAGGTAAAAGATTGTAATATATAATATATATACGAAGCTGCGGAAGAAAAATAAAGTCACCCAGGAAGAAAAAAATCATCGGCCCATAAATGGTTCGTTATCAGCCATTATATTGGAAGATCATACGTTGCCAATGAACGGGATGAAACGCGCAGTAACGATCCATCCGATAATGGCTGGTAATTGGAAAACAATCGGCAAAACCGCTGTTTAATATATGGCCCAATGTAAATAACCAATGGCGTGTGTCATACGTCGATAATTACCAATCATCGGTAATCTATGCGATGTCCGATGACGGCTAATGATGATTCATTCCTGGGCCGATGCTTTTTTTCACGAAGAACTACGGTTCGCACTATATTATCATCCGATATTTGCTGAGCATGTGCCAAGCTTGGGACGATCCTTTTCCAATCATTGAATATTTATCGGTAAAACGATTGGGCCTTCGAACACGCGTTTTATTCCAAAGAAAGACCAGTTGGCGTGGTCCACGATTATCAGCAGATCATTGGCAACCACTCGTGGCCCATTCATGCGTCATTTATTATTATTATTGGCGGATTATCGAGGTTTTTCCGCATTTGAATGTAATATATATAAATTAGGTGTTCTCGTATAGGTGGAGTTATATATATATTTATATATATATAGATATAAAGAATTAATATCCGATACAATAAAATATTGTTCAAAACAAAAAAGATTGAATGAAACAGTTTTCGTACATATAAGAATTCGCATGTTTATAGCTTTTAATATCATCCCTGGACTATTTCTTATTTTACATTGTGCACACGTACTGGTCCTTTTTACAAGTACATCAACTTCTTTATGTGACTCAAACGTTTGAGTTCCTTTTCTTTCCATTCATAAACTTCCTCTGTTCTTTATTCTTGGCATTTTCATTCGTTTTATAATTCTTGCAGAACATAATGGCGCGCACGACGATTCTGAAAACTGTGATTTCCTTTTTATCTTAATAAAGGCAATTTAATAATTCTTCACTTTTTCAACGCAAAAGTACAGTTGTACGTCATTTGTCTCCTCCAAATCTGTCATTTCTGTTATACGCGTTTATTTGTTTAGAAGACGTTCACACATATTACACCTTACGCTTTTATTATCTTGTTTTTCCAATATCAGCGAAATGTTTACAACATGACTTTTCGATACGAATTTACACGCCGGAGAAATGTATATATAATTATATATAAACTTTACTCAGCTCCTTCAAAAGTTTATTCGATTGGTGCAATAATACTTTTGAAACGCATCCATTCATATCGCACGGTTACGAAACATATATTTCATTCGTATCCTATATTATTTGTTCGTATTTTTATTACAAATATTTGTCTTCTCTTTGTCGACCGTAAACTATTAATTAGACACAATCGAGTCTTATACAAATCTAATACAGCGTAAGCGAAGTTGAGAGTTTCCTACGACGAAGCGGTGTAGTTAATTTAATGAATCGTAACCAATGAAGTCGAATTCAATGAAACCAAGATGCCGAATAGTTTTGGAGCAAAATCCAGATTATTGTACATTTTCATGAAATAGTAAATATTGCCTCCTCAGATTCAGTCAGCGCGACATATTTTGTCGCTTCAACTTGTCACGCGGAACGTAATATACTGTCCATCCTGCAATCAAAAACGCTTTGAATGTCGAATTTTCTTCGAACCGTGGTCATGAATTATTAAAATGAAATTAACAGGCGTACCTAAATTGACACGATTTCCTAAAGCCCTTTTATCGTTCTTTGTGTGAAAAAAAAAGAAAAAAAGAAACACGTTTAAAGTCGTGAGAAAAGTTTTATTTTGTAAAGTCGGCTTCGTGGCGAATATGGTACATATGTTGGTATCTTAAGAAAGGCTCGGCACAACACTTATGTCGTTAAAGCATTTGCAGCCTAAACACGCCAGTTCTCAGACCCCTATTGTCGTTGGGCGAGAACCTGCATGTCTTATCATAGATGAGAGCCTCGATAGCGCGCTTTATTGATCATTACGAACAATTTTATATTACGGTCCTTCTTTTCGAAGAATACGCTTTTTTTTATAACGCTTATTGCCGCAATCGTACGGGTTCATGCAAATTAACGAAAAGCCGCCCTTACCGTGGAAAATTAAAAGCGAGGCCATTATTCCGATATTAAGACCAGTGGATTACGAAATCTTATTTCTCGCGACGCCGCAATTTTCAACGGCATCGGTGTAATCAAGATCTAAGTGATGAAAAATGCTTGATAATTCGGTCGAAAATTTGTTCTGTGACCAAGTTATAACACAATTGCACGGAAACAGTCCGTCCGCGGCTATAAATTTAACGGAAACCTCTGGCTTTCTTAAGACAGGAGTTTCTCGTGTAGATACTTCGGTCCTTGTTTTACCATTTAATACAGGTATTACAGATTCTCAAGTGGTTTTACGAAGTAAGATTAAGTTACCTCTACTCGCGAAACTGCTGCCAGAGGAACAAGTACTTATCTTTCTAGAAGAAATAAGGAATATCATCTTACGTAAGTAAGAAACAAAATACACTGAACTTTCCAACATCCGACAATATTGTACCAACGAGCGAGAACTTTTATTTAATTTATGTCACGCGTTCGTTCATTCGCGCGTTGTAATTATTCATAAACATTAGTCAGTTTTCTCTTTTAATTTCAAAGACTGATTATGTCCATGAAACATACAACTCGCAATCAAATTTGCTCGCTCAGTTAGTGACATAATTATAATTTCACTGCAATTTGTTTGCAATACCGAAGTGTTTGAAATGTCGGTTGAGGAATCGCCGAGTAGTTCGAAGGGTCATTCAAATCTGTAAACCAATATATTATTAGAAACAATTACTTGGTCCCAAGTTCTCGGGCGCATTCAAAGCAGATAAGTGAATATTAGAATATGTGTGTATATGTATACATATATATGAATCTGTTATAAAATTAACGTTTGCTAAAGATTCGTCGGTAATAAATTTTATGTCAAAACGAAGAGAATCGACACGACATAATAAAATAACCGATAGCAGTGGAGAACAATTTTCGTAATTTATTAGTTGATATTTTTGAAAGTGAGTTATTTGCGCGAAAGACGCGAATGAAAAAAACGAGAAGAAAGAAATTCTACACGAAGA
>JABFQC010006980.1:0-10393 GCA_022817085.1 Psilanteris sp. ZL-2020
GTTAATATCATTAACTTAAACCTATGTAGGACTAAAATAAAAACTTTAATTTTTGTTCACTAAATTTATATTATATACACATATAAATTTAAGCATATGATATCAGTTATAAATGATAAGAACATATATTCAATTTTGATATATTATTATATATAATCATGGTTTGCGATTATATATTAGGGCAGCAGTGCTTTTGAATACCAAAAAATACTTTTTTGCATACTTCCAAAATTGAAATGTATCATATAAATTATAGAAAAAATGTATTGAAGAAAATACAATATTTATGTTATATTTTTACTATAATTTATCAGATAAATTTGTTTTGGAAGTATACGTTCTGTTTCGTTTATTTTATAGTAAAATTTCACTTATATTTTTCTCCATGTAGTGGTGATTTTGCATACCTTATTCAAAACTACCACTCAACGAAGCGGTATTTTTTAATACATTGCTATATTTTACGTATAACTGCATTATACTAGGGCCCCCGGATTTCATAAATTTTCACACTTTTGTGTTAACAGGGCCATAACTAGGGCGCCTGAAAGTCAGGGAGGGGGGTATTAAAAAACATCGGTTTTCTCTCTTATAATATGATTAGGTAAAACATGAAAATTTATAATTGATTGTAATATTAATAAAAAAATAATAATTTAATTGTATCTCTGAATATCATTAACATAAATGGTAAATGTAATTTTAAATAAGTTATATTTAATTAAACCCAATTCTTAAGTGTCACTTATTGTATATATAAACAAATCTATAACGTTAACCAAATATATAATATTATGTAGTATGCATTTATTAACCTTGATTTATAATAAGAATAATATGCCATTTATAAAATAACAAATATATACAACATACCATTCTCTGGAGTTGAATATCCGCTTTCTTCTATTATTACTGCACTACCCTGTTAAAAATGTTTGCAATTCATTTCCCTTTAAAGCTTAGTATCATAACCTGATGCATATTTGCTCCGTGGTTTTTTCTTCTGTCATGAAAAAAGAATATACATGAAATGAATGATGCACATTACAATATTTGTACGTAAAAATTAACAAATTGAAAACCATTTATACTTATATATTATAAATATAAGTATCAAAACCAATTGTACCCTACATATTATATTATTTGAAATTATATCAAACTATATAATACGATGTTAGTTGAAAAAATGTTCATGTTATACTAATTTATTTAATATTATTTATTTTATTTATATATCAGCCCACATTACAGTCATGTATTTAAAATTTACTATTGATATATAAACTTCATATATAATAAATAGATATTATTGTTATATCAATATTAATAACTATATTATAATTACAAGAAATAGTCATTTTTCGGCATAAGAATAATAATATAACAAAAATAAAATATTCACCATACCATATACGCATATAATATTTAAACGAAAGAAATCTTAATCTTTTAGTTATCGTATTGATTAAATAAGTTATTATATCACATGATAAAAATTCATATTTATTATATGATGCAGCTATATTTTAAAACATCATACTTATTATAGAACAATTAACTTAAATTTTATTTATTTTCGTAAAATAAAAATGTATTATTAAATGTCTAAAAGTGATAAGTTTATTATTATAGTTAAAATTTTAAATATGATATAAGTATCCAATTTAAATTCGTCTAGTAAATAAATAAATAAATAAATAAATAAGTTCATAAATAACTTCAGCCATAATTTTCTTTTAATTAACAACGTTTTTTAATATATTTAATGCACATTTTATATGCAATTAAAATTCGATTTTCATATACATTATAAAGTAAGCATAAAATTATCGTTTTTTTTTCTAAATATAAAACTAAATTAATTTAAATAATGAAGATAAAATAGAAATACATTCATCAAATGACATTCGATTTAATTGCATTTTAACAATATATATTATCTATTTTAATTTTTTGTAGCATATAGACTTGGTACCTGCAATTTTTTCTATTAAATGTATTAAATATAATCAATTTTGATTAGATTGAATTGGTATTTTTATTATTATCAAGTATTAAAGTGTTACTTATTTTGCTTTACAGAATCTAATTAACAAATGATTATTTCAAGTTAAAATTTCTTTTAGGAACAATATAGTTTCACTAAATAATATTTACATAACTTAGTAAATGAAGCGATTAGTTTAGAGTAGTTGTAATTAGTATAATAGATTACAAAAAAATCAAAATTTTTTTCCTCCATAATTTCACTCGAGCGTATAATTAAATTACACAAACATATCGAAAAAAAAGTGAGAAACATTTTCTAGTTTCAGTAAATCCGAAATCGCATTTTAGAATGAAGTGCGTTTCTTTTAATAAGTTTCACAACACAAAAAATTAAAAAAAAAATGCATGACATAATGTATTAACATGAAAATTCGATTGTGCAATTTGGTAAATAATTGTACAATGTTAACAACGCAAATTATCAATTTTGAAGCATCATGAAGTTGAGCACCACTACTGCGACTGTAGCTTCCTAAACAATGCTCGACTTACTTTCACTTCGTCCCCACTTGAATTTAATATGTGTATGTCATAGCCGTATCCACAAACATTATATATATATATATATATATATGTATACAAGAATCATAGAACAAGTTCATCAAAGTGTAAGTGTTGCGTACACGTATTTAGCGTTAACAAAAAAAAATCATTAAGAACGATCATTCATTTAACTGAAAAAGTAGCACTTTGAAAACCGCATTAAGAACTCGATTAATTATAAAATATAAATTTAAAAAAGAATGGTATTTTTTACCATAAAATTAGGACACTTTATGGTGATCACAAAATAATATTTCCATTCAAATATGCAATTGAAGGGTCTAACACTGATTTTCCGATCAGTAAAACCATTTTTGCACCAACATAAAGTCAAGTCGGTCAAGTTTTGAATAATTGAAGGTTTAACAGTAATAATATGTCAGTCAAAAATGTGTCTACTTATTTGATATTTAATGTAAATTGTAACATTGACATTTTTATATATGAACAAACGTGGCTCGTATATAATATTTTACTCCACATCAGTAGTTCCATCGGTGTAATGATGCTTTATAAGTTTTCATTTTGTTACATTTGATATGTTCATCATGACTGTTTTTCGTGTCTCATTGATTTCATCCGAACAAAAGTTCAATTAAATGAAACTATTAAACACTGAAAAGTCGAAAACATATAGAATGTATCTAACGAAAGAAAACCTGCGCCGTGAACTGGATTGAAATTTCATGAAGCCTTTGGTAACCAGACTTCGTTAAATGAAGGAAACCATTTAATTAATCACCTCATTTATTGATCGCAAACTACCAAGATTGCTCGCGGTAGGAAATTTGACAAATAACAGTTGGTCGATCTAATAGCATTGATGTTTTGCAATTGCTCTCATTTTTCGTATTCGAATTGTAGACGAATTCGAGTTGAGTCGTGACTACTCTTTCGCGCACTTTGGTTCGATACTAAATTTGCAAGCAATACGCAATTAATAGAAATATCATTAACCTCTTGCGTGTTAATATTCATAGGGCATTATAGATTACAATAGTGCAGATACATAAGTGGAACAATTAGATTGAAAAGAAACTGTTACGGTTATAATTACCTAAAAAATAAATTAAAGTTCATGAAATTGAACTTTCATTGCACATTTAATGACTAAGTTCATTAAAATGGAAGTGTTATGACGTTTGACGTTGACACTATTAAGCTCGTTATAATATAACGAATAATTGAATATCCCACATTTTTATGTTTTATTAGAACTGTATTTCACAACTATACGCCGAGAACAAAATTGGTATAAAAAATAATATACTGCACAGCTTCGCCGACTGTAAGTATTTACCGGAAATTGTAACAAGATTTTATCATGGCTATAGTCAAATTTATTTGCTTTTCCTAAAAAATGTGTCATTATTTTTAATTATTTATGAGTGTGTTTAAGTACATATACTTAAACAGGTGTAAGTGTTTGCATGTTGCGTATGTGTTATTTTACTGTGTATACATATACACGTAATACTTTATATACTATAAACATGTTATATATTTGACATAAATTCATCTAACATTTTATTATTCATTGGAATTATTGTCTACTATAAATATGTTTCTATAAAATAAAAATTCCGCTATTTTATGCTAGTAAATAACATTATATAATTCAAAGCATAAACAAAATTAGTTTAACTGAAAACAGAAATCATATAGTAATATCAAACAGAAGGATTGATTTTATTAGACAATACCATATTTAATATTACACATAAGAACAAAGATTTGAAGTTATTAAAATTCAATATTGCAAACGTCCTACAAAAAATTACTATATTATATAGTAACCCAGATAGGAATTCTCGGTAAGCTGCCAGTAATAAATAATGCTAAGTAATGGGCCAGTACAGAAAATCGAATTTTAAATATTAATGTAAACAGTATTGAAATAGTAATGACAGAACTTAGTATCAATATGGTTTTTATTGATAAAACCGGTATAAAATATACGTACTGTTGCATTACCGTACCAGAGTCGCATCTCGCAACTCTCAAATCTCCTAATTTTGATTAGGGTTGTAATACAGTATCATTACCCAAAAATGTTATTGTTTAATGCATGTAACAAGTACCAAAATAGTTAAACAAAATGTTCACGTAATGTAGAGACGAAGTAATTACATACAAAATTGAAATACAATTACTCTACTAGAATATTATCTGTATGGTTAATAATACAGATTTCCAGTACTAATACAGTAATGTTATTGACATCATCAACAGATTAAGTTTACTTACCATACTGTTTCAGTACCTAATTCAAATACTGATTTCGTACTGTATAACTTTATAAACCATGTTTGATCGTTTATTACCAAAATGCAGTACTGTTTTAGTATTACAAAACGGAACATAAATGTACTTCTTGTATTATTTTGTTTATTGTTTAACATAAAAAGGTTAAATAGCTTAATGGTTACTGTATTTAACTTTCACACCGGAGTCTAGAGTTCGATGCTCTGTAAACATAAATTTAAATCGTCCTTAATTAAAAAAAATATATAATCAAATAAGTTAGTTTACCTTAAGTTGATGAAGTAAGAGTATTCTGTGTTTAAAAATATTTAATAATAAGCTGATAATCAATACTGTCACGAACCATAAAAAGTTAATAAATCAGAACAAATAAACAAGAATCGGAAGGATAACATTTTGGTATTTAATTTTTGTCTTGCATATAAATATATTTTATACTAGTTGGGTATTGAATTTTAGTACTGAAATGGTACAGATTAACATTACAGTATTCCACATGGAAACAGTGTATCGTTAGTACCAGTATATGTTTAATACTTTATACAAGCATACTGTAACGTTAATATAAATAAAGTATAGTATAGTTAGCATAAAGCTTGCATAAAGCTTGCATAAAGTATGGTTAAAATAAATTAATTATTTGCTTAAACCAAAAAGATTCCCTTAATTCAAAATAAACAAATAAATTTTATGAATTACATAACCTAATTGAATTCTTGAGATATGTTTTGAGTTATATTTAGTTATTTATAAACATAGATATAAATCTGCTAATATAATGATATATTTATAATTATAATAATCTAAAATACGTCAAGATAAATATAGAAGTTCACTTATACCATTTCTTATAATTAATATGTTAATATTAAAAAAGGTTATAAAGTTTTATATTAACAATTATTTTAAATATACTTCAATTGAAACATTGCGCATGATTAATTTAACTATACCGTATGGTTAAAATCAAATATATTTAATATTAGTGATTCATACAAATAATATATTATTGCATTTAATATAAGCCTAAAATAGATTTATATATATATAATATGGTTAATTGAAAAACTAATTTAATTAATTCAAACATATTTTTTCATTAATTTAACAATACTAAGATAAATGTACTAGTATGGTTGTCGTAACTTAATCATTTTTTTACACTCAGAAAAAAATAGTGTATTTAGTCAATTTATTTTAGTTTTCAGTAAAGTAGGCCTTTAACGGAAAAAATTAGTTAGTCCAACTGAAAATATTAACTAATTTGATAGAACATGATAGAATTTTTTAATTTCTTTATTTAAAAATGTCAGTTTTCATCTTAAACTTAAAATTATATAGTTATTTTACCCAAAATTGAATCTCACATTTAAATTAACTGAATTTGCCAGTTGACACTGGTTTAATTAAACCTTTCAGTAGATTTTATTAAGTAATTTGGTCTCAATGTACTTTAGAAAAACAAGTCTTGGTCCATTTCTATCATGCCAGCATAACGCTAGTACCACGCCAGTGACAGTTATAGAAAAATAGTACTGAAACAGTAACTTGCTGGTAGTAAATTTCTACTTAGGAATTTATATAGTGATATACAGTGATATACCTTCTTGATACCCTTAAATAAGGTGTATTACTTATATAGTAAATACTGTGACATAAGTATATAGTATATAACTATATACATTTACAGCTAAAATTATTTTAATTATTCTTTTAAAACGTAAAAAGTTATAGCAATATCAATTTCTGAATTTGTACGTTTACTAAAATTATACAATAGTAGTTTATAATGGACCAATTGAATTTTACTATTTCATTAATTGAACTTATAACAATTAATAGCACGACTATATATATATATATATATATCCATCTATATTTTACATAATGTATTTTTTGATAATATTTTTATCAAAATTATTATAAGAATTTAAAGATTACATATTAAATAAATTTATTCGTCGCTTGCGATGTTGTATCATATATTTTACCTACACTACATACAGCATTTTATTCAATTACTTTTTGTTAAAAGCATTTTCTGAAATTAGCAATCTATATCAAAAACGGGTATTTTAAGCATAAATTCAGACCAAAAATATCTTATTAAAACTAGAATTTAAGCATCGTAAATTAAAATCAAAACGTTCATTATCTTGCCTACATCAACATCCGTCAGAATTGATTTTGTATTCCTTAATGAATGAAAGTTATATTTATCTCTACACAATATAAATGAAAACTTTTTTTTGGTAGTTTTAATCTGATAAAAAAAACTATTCGATTAAAGTACAAAATTTACAAGAAAATACAGAAAATATTTTGCAATAACTTTCAAAGTATATTCAGGTATATTAATTAGGTAATAATAGATAATTCATAAATATGAGCTGTTATAATTTTCAATAAATATGTATAATTAAAATTGAAAATTGATTAAAATTGATCCTAATCAATGAAGAAGTGTAAAATTTCTAAGATAAAATATTATGTTTCTTAATTTCATCATTAACTGATATAAAACCAATATTAATTTTTAGTATCACTTTATTAATTTCATTTCGCTGATATCTCCAATTTTTATGTATATGAAAGAAAAACATAATTTGTATTAATATTTACTTTTATAATGTATAAAATATAAAAATAATAATCATTCTTTCATTATAAAACATATTAATATTAATTTTTAATGTTTGAAAAAAATATTTCATCTTTACATATAATTTTTTTTAAAACAATATAACTATATTAATATATTATAGACTTATTTTATTAAAGCAATATAAAACGTAATATACAATTAAATTGCACAGTTAAAGCAGAGAAGGACGTATCAATAGATATTTAAGTTATACAAGCAATTAGTTTTAATTATATGTAACTTTAAAATACAATGTTCATTTTAATTGTATTATGTATTTTAAAGTTGAAATACAAAATTAATACATTTCAGTTTCTGTACTATTTTTTTATAATTTATTTCCATGTGTATTTCTTTCTTCTTTATATAAAATAAATTCAGACGATAAAGAAATTAATTTTTAATCTTAAATTTTATGTCTAATAATTCGTTTATCACCAATCGTATTTTAAAAAACGAGCAATAATGTTTTGACATATATATACTTGTAAGTCAAACTGATGTGCGAAAATTACGTTATGTTATCTTATTTTACTTTCTCCGTCGACGTAAATCTGTTATTATGATTACATTGAATAACATAATACAAATTATAATTATAACATATCATTAATTCTTTTCAATTCGGATCCTTAATTTTCTTTTATAATTTATAGTTTTGCTTTATCATATATATGTTTATATCTATTTTCATTTAATTGATATAATTAAAATTTAAATTTAAACAAGTTTTTATTATTTCATATTTTAATCAAGCGAAATACGGAATTTAAAAAGCAATATAAATAAATTAACTTCTTTTATTAAATTAATATCTTTAAATTAACACTTATAAATGTATTGTATATTGTATGATTTTTTATTTTAAACGAATTTTTTTAAAGATTTTGATAAATATACTTCATCAAATTGTTTTATATAATCCATTTTAAATAATATATTTGTCTTGTGATAATTTATATATGAAGTAAATATTAAATAAATAATATAATTTCAATTATCTTGAAACGCCAGGAAAGTTCTGTTTATACTAGATAGCACTAATTCTACTATTTGATTATGTAAAAAGAAATTAATAACGTGTATTTAGTTACATTAATGTTATTTTATGTATTGATTGTTAGTGTTATCCGAAATGCAAATGTATGATCTTTCTATACATGTTTAACATGTCGTATGTAATGCATAAGTATGTATGTAAGTGTTTAATTTCTTAAAAATGCATTTATATAGCACAATTTGGTATATATCAAACTATATATATTTTTATTTAAATATTATATTAATAATTATTATACATTGTTTTTAAAAAATGCAAAATACAAATAGAAAACTATTATATATTTATCATTTTACATGAAATCATATTTGAAATTTTATTTAATTGCACTTATAAGGTTGTGATTTGCAAATGGAAAAACAAATTATATATCACCTTTAAGAAAATGGTAAGTAATATAATGTATCACTTATAATGCAATAATGATTTATAATTTATAGATAATAATAATGATTATAATTTTGTAAATCTATACAAATTATATAATAAGTATATTTAAATAACTATTTTATAACAACCTTTGCAATGATCAATTTGTTTACTTAGATATGTATACCAGATATATTATATAATTCCGACAAATTTCATTTTCTTTGTTTATATTTTTAACTTTATTAATGTAAATTAAAAGTCGGTGGTTATTTTTCCTAAATGTGTTTGTTAATGCGACATTTTTAACGTTTAATACTCATTTCTTCTATATTACTATTGCTATTATGATTATAATTAGATGGAAATACTTATGAGAATTAATTTATATAAACCGATATTGTTTATCAATATAACAGTTTGAATGTTTGAAATCATTTGCTTTAATTGTGCCAAATAAAAATTATATTGTTATTAGTTTAGCCTTACACAGAAAAGAGATAACAACAGTGCAATGGAATATTTATTAAAATCATTCGACATGTCAAAGGATCTGGTATAAAAATTTATTTTATATTATACATTTCAAATCCTTATGTAAGTACATTGTTTTCATAGCACTGATTAATATTAATAAAATATTCTAATACATTCATAAGTTACATTAGAATATATTATTTTGTACTATATAAATTGAAAATTTATTATAACCTTCAGTTTTAAATTTAAGGTTTACACAAAATTTACAAAATCTTACAAAATTAAAATTGCTAATGTGGTGTAAATGATTGCGATCCTATATTATTATACTCTTTTAACATTTAAAGCAAACAAAATTGTAAGAGAACATTTTTCAGAGATGGATATTCTAAAAAAATTATATTAATTAGTAAATTAATAATAATAAAAGAAAATTTCGGAACAATACAATTAATATTTGTAATTTACTTGACTTGCTATCTTTAAGTGAAATATAATTGAATGAAATACATATGGGCAATAAAATAAATTTGATAATGAAAATTAGAATGTGTAATATTAATGGAATACTTCAACTGACAAATGATAATTCTAAATATTATGTTTTGTGTTAATTTATAATATCTTTTATGCAATATTTTAAAACAAAACATTTTAAACGTTGTCATTGGTTAGTCATAATTTGTAATAACATAATAAATGTTAATTTTTACAAATTTTTCTCTTTCATATATCACAACGTAATAAATTTATCATTTTGTTTAATATTTTACAGTAAATATTGCGATATCTTTACGTACTACTAGACATTCGTTAGTTTTTTATGTAGGATTGAAGACGCATTTAAATGATAAATAATTAACGTGATTCTGCAAATTATATGAAATCAAAACTCTAGTTTAAAATTGTATCTAATTAAACTCGGTAAAAATAACTTTTAATTTAATGACCAATTTGCTATTAGTTCACAATAGTTCATC
>JABFQC010006981.1:0-10392 GCA_022817085.1 Psilanteris sp. ZL-2020
GTCGTAGACATTTTATTGGTCAGAAATTTATTAGCGAATGTGATAAGTTTTTCGATAAACGGATGAAAAAATTGATATAATAATGCGATCGTGTTTTTAATTCTACTGACAGTACTATCAGTATTGAGGATACCTTTGTCTCATTTTTTACACAGCATATATTTCTATATTTTATTTATAACATATAGTCAATAATTCAATTATAAAATTAAAACTTGAACAAGGGGGTGGGAACAGAAAATGGTTAATAATATTTTTTTAATTGCAAAGGTGTTAAATTTGATATTAGGACACCGGATAACTAAATAGTAATTTAATATTAATAAGGTTAATGAAACAGACAATGATAAAAATGAAAAATATATATAAAAAAATGTATCATAAATAATAATATTAAAATATATTTTACGAAATCGTGTATAAAATACGGCCCTGATAGAACCAAAGATTTTACGTAAATTTGTATGATATGGCGTGAGGTTAGATTCTTTCAAATACGGCATTAGGAGTTATGTAGCCCTTTCTCAGTACCTTCGGCTTCATGTTAAAATTAATCCAACTATGGTTCAATTTTGCATCAATACGGCCCTGAACTGAAGTAATGTGTTCCTAATATAATCTATACACGTATATATAATAAATGATGTATATTGTAAAACATTAAATAGTCGATAATAATATCCAACATACCTAAAAATGTACCCTAATTACAAATTCTCGAAAAACAAATATATATGTATATATATATATATATATATATATATATATATATATCCTTATAATTTCGAAGCAAAAGTATGCCATTTCATTAAGACCATCAATCAACATTCTGCTTAATATTGATTTCAGCGATTCCCTTTACATTTCGTCTGCAAACTCTCGTCTTGGGATCAAAACGAGCGTCATTTTGCATTCCTTTTTGAAACGCAATTTCAGTTAATTATGCAAAACATAATTACAATTACTCCCTTCAAGCATCTGCTTTACGGATCCACGAAGTTTACCGATCTACATCGCTCAGAATCTATTAAGGTCCCATATAAAAAGTTCAAATGTATAATCCAACTTTACAGCTCGACAAATGTCACGCGAAGTTAGTCACAGTAGATATCGCGTATTTATTGTAAAATATCGCGCCGTTTCACTTGCACTAAGCGCGCGTGACGGCCCCGGACAAGGATGCGTATACATTAAGTCGCGACGCAGAAATTCGTGTTTATCGCGCCAACTATAACTCGTACTTTGAAAATATGAATCTTCATAAAGACGCGTGCAATAAATTCGTTTTTTTTGACGAATTAATTAAAACGTCCATATTTCCGTCAGTCAAAAAAACGTATTCATTATTACATTTGATAACTTACATTCTCGCATTCGTCGCTATGTGACATGCTTAACTGGCATAAATCACAGCAGGTGTAGTATGATATATAAATCAGTGCATCGCGAAAAAAATACCATATATTATGTCCTTATTTATCGCGCGTGTACTAATGTTAATTCATTAGCAATTCAGAAGTTGAATACAAACAGCGCCGGATTTGTATGCAGTGACCTATCACTAATTCTATTTATCTTAATTAATATTTCAAAAATAATCTTTTTCTTGTTGCTTCTCTTTTTTTGTTTCTATTTTTCTTTCATTCTTTTTTTTAGCTCATAATTAATGTAAATGTGAATTATCATTTTTTACAAACGCCAACTGTCACGATTTCACGAAGAGAAAACGACAATAAAAGGGGAAAATAAATATACCGGCGATGAAAACGATTGTTATTTGTTTCGATGAATTTGAGAACACGGTATATATATCTAATTTATATATTTAAATATACGTGGGTAGGTGCTGTTTATTAATTAGTGTAATTAGTGTTAAAAATGTATCAAAATTATGTTTTAAATTAACTTTTAATAAGATATATTTTTTCTTATTCTCATTAAAATGTCTTGCTTTAAATTTATGGTGTCTTTAAATTTAAAGACACTTATTACGATACGTCCCTATGGCACTCCCAAATGCACGTTAATTTTTACAATCTTTGAAAGGGGCAATTTTACGCAAAAATTTGCACCCACAAATTAATAACTATTATGCACCCGAATAAAAGACATTGTCAATTGCAAATCAATGTTAATATATATGTATATATATATATATATATATATATATATATATAGTAAAAGATGCCTGAAATTATATGTATAATTGTACAAACATCCTACTTTGATTAGTCTACCAAATAATACGAATCAATCTGACTATTCATAATCCAACTGTAAACGTCACTGTCAATATATCAGAAGAATCTGGTTGTCATTGCGGCAAAGTCCTATTTAGGCCACCTGGCTTTTTTCTTCGCGAAATTGTCTCGGTGTCATTAAATTTTCGTCCGTTCGCACTGCTGAAATGACAAATTTGTCGCGGCTTTTTTCGCAATTTTTTAAGTTTCCGCTTTATCTTTACGCGTCATAATAACAAAAGTGTATAAGAAGAGAAACGAAAATAAGAGCCGAAAGCACGCTCCTGAATTATTTAAATTATATATCAGAACAAAGTCGTGCAGGTTTGCGCGCAAAGTCAACTGGCGTTATTCGGTTGCGCGAATAGAAGGAAAGCTGCATTTTCCAAGTCGTTGGCGCTTTTGCAGCGACGGATAATCGTTCCTTAGATCTACGGGATTACACGCCGACGACATTTTTTATCTTCGCAAGGTGTAACCCGACAGAACCGTGATGTTTGAATAAACAAAAAACGCCGAAACACGGAAAGCTCGCGATTCCGAATCATGGATACAAATACACACACACACATATATATTTATATATCTATTTTATGTACAGATATATATGTACATTTTCCCAAGCGAAACGTCTCATTTGGTCGCGCAATTTGCGCTATTGATTTTCGCGCGAAATAAAACACTCGCGAAGCGCATTTGCGATCGCGTTTTTATCGCGCGTGTAATCTCTTTTCGAATTGCGACGTAAAATCATACTTTATTTGCGTTACAATATTTCTGATATCATCTTTTCAAAAAATTAATACAATAAAAATAATCAAAAAATTAATTATAAATATAAAATACATTACAATTATAATCTGCTTATATATATATACACTTTATTTATATACTCAAACGCACCGAACGGATCATATGTGTACCTTCCTAATCCTTAAAAAAATGTCATAAATATACATCTATCTTTGTCATTATGCAGAATACTAATTAATTACATTAATTAACCATTTTAAAACGATTGACGAGTTTGAGTTCTCAAACGCACCGACATTTGCATCATCTACATAAACATGTAATAAACAGTTCGTGATATATTATGTCATCTTACATCACCCGACATATACAGAAATCTTTTATTTTGGTGATATCAATTTTATTAATGCGACAAAATATATTCATATGTTTCATCAAACTAAGATACACAAAATTTTTTTCTAATTATTATAATATTTATAATAATTATAATAATAATTACGATTTGTAATTGACATAACTTTTAATCCAACAAACGTCATCGTCGGAACAAAAAAAAACGTCCAGCGAATTCAGGCCAACGACTTGCCGCCTGTAATGCAACATTTTTCTCCTCCTTCCCTGTCGTTTTGCACATGTTTATCCCCATCTTCGTCTCCCGAGTCTTCGCGTCTTCCATTTTTCCGATTCCGATTTATCACCCGCAATCGACTGTAATTTCGTGCTCGCATTCGGGATTCAAGTTCGCGCGGATCGACCGATTTTTCTTCGCTTCCGCTCGCTAATGATGAAAATAACGAAATGTTGATAAAGCTCTATGTTGCGTCGAATATTTCACGGTGTAAGCCAGTGTGCTGGTCATAAATTTGTCCCCGTTTTTACGTTCGTTGCGTTTCTTGTCCGCCTTTTTGCATTGTTTTTCTTCCCTTTATCCTCGACAGCTCTTCCCTTTCTCAGACTAAAAAAATTATGTATCACTGCTGCGGTTAATGTATTATGTATATCGTTTCCACACAAAAGCAACGAATCCAAGCGCGCAAGATAGACAAGCCAGCGCTCGGACGTACAGTACCTCCCTCAACATGTACAGTATTAAATTTATGTCACTTGTAGTAGTTCCGCGGCGCAAAATGCGATCCATTTTGGCGGCACGGTAAAGATTTGAACGCTTTTTTCGAAATTCTTAATTCTTAACGCGCGCGTTGCCTAACAGTAATTGTTTTGCGCACGCGTATGCGTACGATTTATCGCAATATGTGGGTATTAAAGCACGAGTGGGGAGCGGGGACGGGGAATTATGTTAATTAAATGAGAAGTAATTTCTAATTTCCGGGTGGAAACTCACAATATTTTTGATTACTAAGAGATGTTTTGTTAATTTAATCGAAATGAAGGATATCGGTGAAAAATTGTCAACAAATTTCTGTTATGAAATAAAATGGAAGCAAATTTTTTCCAACGAATCATACTTGTATAATTTTATAATTTGACGAATAATAATTAAACGATCGAAGACAATCGGTGTTCGTTATATGCGACCGATTTCGATCCAAGATTTTACTTTTCGTAAATCGTTTAAAAGAGTTCTTGATAATGAATTAATTCACGCATAGGATATATTTTAAAATCGAAATCATTTAGGCGCAAAGTATTTTTCGTTCCTAAAACATGACGGCCATACTTATTGATGCATTTTTAGAGTCGGAAAAATGACTTTAAAAATACATCTTGTATGAAATTGTGTTTTTAATGCAAGTACTTATAAACTGCCCAGTTATATAAACCGTGGTAATGGAAAGTTTTACTACAATAGACTTTTTTTTCAGACCTCGGCTCTTCAGATTTCCATTTCTATCATTCAGTACGGCGTAGCCTACTTTGAAAAAAAAACTGGGGATGTTACAGGGATGATTTAGGGATGACATAAGAGTGATGCGGGGATGATGTGGGTATGATATGAAACTTCTGAGGATTAAAGTGTGTTTGTTTCCGCGTGTGAGTGTGCATGTGTGAAAAAGTGCTTATGTTCAATAATGGGCGTTTCCATCAAGACGCAACGAAATTTGTGTTGTGAAAATTTAAATTAAATTATTAATATTTGATTGAACGACAAAAGCGACTCGCGTCCGAATGACAGATTGATATCATTACACGCGTTGCGTTATCGTATCGATGGCTTATAAACTTCGACGGTTATCAACAAATTATGAAGCAATTTAATTCGATCAGTTATATATAATGAATGGAATATTCAATGACGAAACGTTGCTTTTTATGTACGCGAAAATAGTTCTTTGGCTTTGAAATTTGTTTGAGTTTCGAACTTTTACGTGCGGTATTACTAATTAATAAAATATTGAACGGCTAAAAATTTATTTAGCGTTCAACAGGCACTGGCTCACTTTTCAAGTAATGTAGTTTAGAAGCGATGAGCAACAAGTAAAATTTCATTTCAAAATTTCAAGACAAAATTATACTTCAGACTGCATCAAAAATGCGTATAGGATATGAATAGTTATAATAATTAGAGCACGAAAGTTTAATATTTTGTTCTTGTTTCAATTTTTTTGACTGAAATTTCGTTAGAATATCGAAGCAGCCGTATTTCGAATATATGAGAATACTATATAAGCAAGCCTTGGAATTTGGTATGAAATAGGTTTCGATTGAATATATTGTTGAAAAATGTTAAAGAGAATGATAAAACCTGTAAACGAAATGTATAAACAAAACAGAACAAAACAGAAATGCCCTTCGCGTCATAATATTGATGTTTCTTACGTTTATATTTTTGATATATGTCTTAAATTAGAAGATTTTGATTTAGTTGATAAACATTAAGGAACGTCGTTGGTCAGTGAATAAACAATAAACAAAACAAAACCGACCACGTAATAATAATTTCGTTTATTAATCACACGTTCAAATACGGAAATCCTTAATTATGATCCAAATCTGATGATCTAGATGACTTGATCCGATTTTTAAGTAATAGAAAAGGTTCAAAATACAAGTAGCGTGAAAAAAATAATAACAATCGAAACAAAAATAATCTTCGCGTCATAATATTCATTCCGTATAATAATATATTTAGTATCTGCGTTTATATTTGTACGAAATCTTGAATGCGAAAGTTTTATTGATATTTTGATTTTATTGATAAACATTAAATGTAACAAAACACGTAACTGCTTGAAGCAAATAAAATGAAAATGACCTTTCGGTCATAATATTATTCATTTCAATGTTTATATATTTCAGTGTTCTCGTTTATTTTATACGATATCTTGAGTGAAAACGATGTTTTAAGTGTATTAGCAAGAAACCTCGTAACAAATTTGATTTATAGGGTGAAAAAAACATTTTTCAATTTTTTCGCCAGAACTGCATACATTTATCTCAAACATTTTGCAATTCATTGTCCGCATTCCAACGAGCACAAATAAACAAATTCGTTTGCTCTGATGCCACTCGGGTTTTTTGCGTCTTAAAAATATAGTATCTATTTTTTGCAACATCATAATATATAATAAAAAGGATTTGCTTCTGCCAAATATTTGTTTAATAAACCTTTACTATTATTTTACGCGGCGTGTCTACAACTCCGATATTAAACATTTATTTCAAATTTATGAAGTATATTTCGTTAACTCTGCGATATATATTCCCGGCGAATATGAGACACGGAACACTGTGCTTAATGTAAATGTTTAAGACGTTATTTATTTTTTTTTTCGTGAAATAACATTTTTCAATAAATATCCTTGCTTCACGCAAATGAAATTTATGAACCATAAATAACTGTTTCTGAAATCGTGAATGAACTTTGCTGTATATGTTCATTTCGCCTTTAATAATATACGTAAAATAATAACGAAACAAAACTTTGGATCAAATCCGGGAATTTCTTTTTGTTTTCGAAAATCTCGATGTTCCGTAAATACGAATAAGGGTGGTCACTCCTTGTTTCATGCTTCGCCCATTTCCCCCGCTGACATAATATCTTAATTGCCCGTTTCTTATTACATCTACTATTCCATGTAAGCGAATGGTATTGTTCGGGGAATCAGAGCCTGTACTACAGATCCTCCATTTATGCGAACTTACCGAGAATACAGCTCCGCCTAATGGAGCAAGGAAAGTTACTCTTTTATTTTATAAACGCCTTGGTAAAAGCAGATGAACATGTAAATGGTGAAAAAAATGTTAAAAACGATACACTTGGTATGTTTATTAAATTGAAATTGAAATGACGGTCATAAAACATAATATAAACAAAATAAAAGCCTTATCGGCATAATAAAAATCATTTTGTTTGTTTACATAGTTCATATCCTTGTTGGTAAACAAGTAAAAAGTAAATAAAATGATAGATAAAATACAACATAGATTAATATATAATATAAAAGAATAAAAATCTGCTTTTTAGTTTCTATGTATTACTTAGTCATCAAATCAAAAATCAAATGTAATTTATTGATTTACCAAACTTGTTTTATAGTTACAAAGCGTGGTTACTTCTTATTATATTTTACAATTGCAATTAATTATAAAGATTTCAGTAATTTTTTGCGAAAAACTGCAGCATTGTATAAGTCAATTACGGTAACTTTAAGAACAAAAAATTGTCTTTTAGTAAAACAGAAAGATTTTTTGAAATCTTATTAAATAAAACTTTTTTTAATCTTGACAATTTTTTTTATTATTGTTAATACAATAATAACACTAAATATGAGTTTAAATTATTATAGAAATGTTTCAATAATGGCAAATTATGGATCAATAAAATAAATAATAAAAATAATTGTCATATAATTTGTTTGATGTTTTATTCGAAAGGTCATTGAAACACAAAATAGTGGAAAAAGAATAAAACTTTGTAATTGTTAATACAATATATATTAAAATAGATAAAAATTATTTTATCTGTTAGTATATCTTTAATGAAAGATATTTTTTATATTTTGTATAGAATTAGTTACATAAAATAACAAACAATTATAAACGCGTTTTTTATTTATTATTTATGTTTACGTTTCAGTAATTATCAAAGCAATATTTTTATTGTTAATATTTCGTTTCATATATAGTCATTTTTTCTACGTAATTTTAAGATTATTTTCAATGTAGATTCAACATTGATACTTCCTTCCACCGTACCAAACATGTTTATGATAATTTTATAATTAGAACTTTTCCTTGTATAAATATATATTATTTCTACGTATATTAAAATAATTAAATATATTCCAATAAAAAAATAGCAGTAAAAAATATGACGATACTGAAGCAATTGGATTATTACAAAATGCAAAGACATTTAATTGAAAATATTGCTAAAATAAGTAAGAAATTGAATGTATTATTAACCAAAACAATTATAAAATTGTTTGTATTCGTAAATTATATTTCTTGGTCATTAATTATCTTCATTAATATGTGGAAAGTCATTAAAATAAACAAACAATACAATATATCTTTTAATAAAACAAATTAAATTCTTAAAGAATTTAAGAAAAATAATAATATATTAATATTTAATTTATTTTATTTTCATTTCATAGCCTAAAAATGTATTATTAATTAAAATTGTATTATTAATAAGAAATTATTTTTTTCATAATAAGGACGAAATTGATAACTTGAATGAATCCGTCATTTTTAAATTCATCGTAATTATTAACTATCACAAATTATCATGATCAGTGTCGAAAGAGTCATGTCAGGAAGGTCACTGAAACAAACAAATAACAGAAAGTATCAAAACAAACATATAAGATCACCTTTATTTGTAATTTATGTTTACATTCGTATTTCTTTCCTTCACGATTTCCTTTTCCACATAGATTCCACGTTTCGCGCTTTCTTCGTAGAAACCCATCTTGTCATTAGAACAACTTTTCCCCGAATTGAATAAAAATTATTTCCGTGCGCGTGAAAACAACTAGATATGCCGTAACAAACAAATATAGCAATAAAACATCATGATGCTTTGAAAACTGTATTCAAAAAAACGTGACTGACTAATATGAATGGATGGTTACAGCTGGGTCCAGGGATGGTGGCAACAGGAGATATCCAGTAATCGTGTTTGTCCATGGCGAGAGTTACGAATGGAATAGCGGAAACCCCTATGACGGAAGTGTTCTCGCCAGCTATGGCGGTGTCGTAGTTGTCACCATAAACTACAGACTAGGCGTGCTGGGTAAGTTATAGGCTTTCATAAATACTCTTTCAGTTTCGAACGGACTTCACACTACGCGCTGTCATAAATTTATAACAACAAATAAAATCAAACTCACAATCATTGAAAATTACTTCCTCGCGTTTGCTGTTGTTCAGTCAAATTATCGCATTTATTTGTTCATTTTTTGCGGTTCACGGACAAACAATAATAACGTTCGAGCGTCAGTAATCGGCCCGTCGCGTTCGACTCCGATATTTGTCGTGGGAAAGATGACGACGATCACAAAGCATATATAACAACGTGAAATATAAATAAACCAAAAGTGACCCCTTCGTCGCAATATTATTCATTCCTTGGTATTTACATATTTAGTGTCTGTTTGTTTTAAATCCCATCACGTAGGGGAGGATAAATAAAATTGTTGATAAATAAATATAAGAGAAGGTCAGGGAGAAAAATAAACAAAACAAAGCCAACGAAAGGCCATATGGCCTTAACACAATATTATTAATAATTTGGCGTGTTTACCTAATTAACATCGTAGTTTATTTTGTACTGTTAAATAAAAGGATGGACAAATTTATATTTTATTAATAAATATTGAAGAAAATAATCGCGTGAAATAAATGCAAGTAAATGATTTTCTTATAAGCGCTTATACTTTTTGTGAGAGATGTATACATTTTATAATCGACCGAATAAAATTGTGTAAGGCACGTTTTGATATGTCAACGCAATTTCGCCGATTCAATCAATAAAACATAATTTCCTTAGATTAAAAAATGCTTTCAAAACACGTCCCCAAACAAATCAAAATATTAGCAGAGTAGGAAATGCTTGATTAACGGCACGATAATTTAATGGAAAATTGTGAGGTGAAAGTATGTTCTCTATTCACTTATACCTGCAATTCTAATTAAAGAGTGAAATTTAAAAAGTTGTCGATTCTTTATACGATTTTCAAAAATGTCCTCAAAATGCCATATTGTATGAATTTCAGTTTTTTTTTTTTTTTTTTTTTTTTTTTTTTTCTAAATTAAATTTTGAGTTTGGATTTTTTAATTTTATTAAAATTGGAACCGAAGAAGAATTTGTTTAATTTTAGATGGTTTAAAATCCCAAAAAAAGGGATTGCAAGTCTGATTGTGAATTGAAAAATTTACTTACATTTTCTTTCAAATTTTCTGTCTTCACTCCCGGGGTGCCCACACC
>JABFQC010006982.1:0-10392 GCA_022817085.1 Psilanteris sp. ZL-2020
ACAAACAGTTTTTCGACTGACAAACTACGTAGTATTATCACGGCATTTACTGGGTAATAATTTGATTGATTTATCTAGACTAGTGAATCTATTAAAAATCTGGCTAGTATCTGATTTAGACTAGGCAAAAGCTAGTCTAATTTTTACTTGGGAAGTTGGCTTATAAGAAAACTAACAAAATAGCATCGCAAGACATTCGAGCGCATGGTGAGGGGAGCAACAGCGGCACGCAGCGGAGGACAAATTTAAGCCACTTAGATGACGACCGTTACTTGGATGGGTGACCGTTCTTTAAAAATATGATTTCAATAATATATTAAGTATGACTACAAGTAAAATATGCATTGCTTATGGTTAATGGGTTGTGTTGTAAATACAATCATTAAACTAAATAAATTTAATATTTGTTTTTATCGTAATTGCAATTAGAAAAGTGTATAAACAATAGGAATCGCAAATAATACAATTTAAAAAAGTATAGAAATATTTCAGTTCCGATTAATATGATAAATTAGTATTTTTATATTTTGTACATTTAAAAACTGATTATTAATTTTTTATAAAAAAAAATGTATAAATAAAAAAAATTACATAAATATTATACTTTTTATTTCAATAACAATTTTATTTCATATTTCTTATGAATCATTGCCAAAATGCTTTAAAAATTAATTTAATAGCGTTTTATAATATTATATTTCAAAGCATTGACCAGAAAATGTCAAAGTACTGAGATAGCGCCTATTCAGTTTAACTGGTTAGTGCCTTTCAATACAGAGCGTGACATTTCTGACTAGGCTCTGACAAGTTCATCTAACTAGGCCCTATGAACATAAATGGATAAACTATTCAGTGCCTTCTTAAAAACTAGACAAAATTTTTACTTGGGTGATGTACTACAATCTTTTAGCTGTTCCAATATCACCCCAACACTTTATTTGTTTTAAATAAATATTTAGCTGTTCCAGTCAAAGTTTTCTCTCCGTGTATTTAAAATCAATTGTAATAATCCTATCGTATATGGAGAAAAAAGTATACGTAAAAATATATTTACTCTATAAAATTAATATATTGTACAGAAAAACCGTCGTAAGTGCCATTTACTGATTTGATTTCAATATATAGGGATAATTGAATATGGCTGATTGTTTAATTTTTATAAATATTTGAATACAATTATTTGTGTTTTTAATAGTTAACAAACTTACGATAATGCGAACAAAAAAATTACCATATTGTCTCGAAACTTGACACGATTAAAAGAGAAATAACGTTAGACAAATACCATAGTTTGTGACTTTATTATTATAAAATTTTTCTTTTTATTTATTTTGTAGAAAATGTATTAAATAAAATTTTATAAACTTAAAATCGAACAATTTTATAACGACTTTATTAAAATGATTTAATTGAACTAATTAAAAGAAAACAAATTCTGGTTTCTCACAAGTTACATTTATTATACACTGAAAAAAATAATCTTAAAAATTTTACCAAACTAGATAATAAAACTAGTAAAAATAGGCAAAAATGTAAATAATATGATAAATTACGGTCAGAAAAGTCTAAAAATTTGTCAAATATTACTAAATAATTAGTAAATATGTTTTTATTTTATTTATGTTTGCTCACTTTTGATCTTTTTATTATCTAGTTTGGTAAAATTTGTAATATTATTTTTTTCAATGTATATTTATATATATATATATATATATAATACATTGATAAACCATTGATAAAAAAAGAGGGTATACTATTTTACAAAAGCTATAACCATATAAAAAACATTTCGTATTCGAAAGTACAATTTTACATATTTAACATTCAGTACATTGATAGAAATATTTTCAATTATTTATAAATTGTATAAATTAATTCATAACTACTTATGAATTACTTATGTTATTGGACTAGTATCGCATTTGATATAAAAAAGTAATGTATGTAACAGTAGCTTGCCAAACCTGTTAAAATAAATTTAACCTGTTAATATTAATGATTTATACTGTTTATATTATATTTTATAAAGATTATATTATATTAATAATAGTAATTTTTAATAGTATTTTCTGTAGTATACTATATTTGAACATTTTCTATTCAATAACATTTTAATTTCAGATCAAATATAATTTATGTTAAAAAATAAATATTACATATACATATAGTGTTTCTTTTCCAACTTAAAAAAAATGTCTGTCATTTTAACAGTATAATTAATTTTTTAATAAACTGGAAAGTAGATAAAGTAATTTTAAGCAAATCTGTTAATGTAAATAATTTAATTAATAATTCGAAACACACTATTTTAGTAATAAAAAATTAATATTTCACCTCAAAATGGATATAAAAAGATAATAAGGTTTTTAAAAGAAAAATTCGAGATGTGGTTTTAAATGAAAAACAAATTATGTTAATATAACTGTCGAGATTTGAATTTGTGTCTCAAAAGGAGGTAAACCGTAATTGCTAAATTTGTACATACCTTCAAATTATATTCATAAGAAATGCTAATTACGCCACTTGCCGAAAATGTGAAATCTATGTTAGTAATCAATTGAAATATATTCAATATTTTTATTCCACTTTTTGAAAAATTAATCCATGGACAAAGATAGCTAAAATATTATTTGTATTTAAACTAATCTAAGTAAATAAGTATTGTGCCGATATAAATTTAAATTATAGTATTAATTAGATAAATAATTTAAAATATATACATAAAATTGTCAAAGTATGAAAAAACAATCCCAAGTAGAAATTTCTCAAGTACCTCGCGAGTTACTAGAAATTTTATATAGAAATCATACGAGTAACATACGAGATACTCGACAAATTTCTACTAGGGTGTAAATAATTTGTGTAAAATATGCTTTATATATTCATGCAAAATGTATGAAATGTGGAAAATGACCAGATATATCATAAAATATGCACTTAATTAAATGAAAGAAACACATATCACTTAGAATAATACAATTTTCATATAAACATAAGGCATGTTACTAAGTGTTATTGAAAACGTTTGTCAGATCGATTCAGATATTCATAAATAAAGGAGTCTATAATTGTGAACAGTTAAGTAAATAGTTGACAATGCATGTTTTCTTGGAAGGGTATTTAAATGTTACTTAATGGCTGCTTTATTCATAATTATTATTTATTAGCTAATGACTAATGATGTTTAACAAATCTGCTTTTTCGGGGATTGGGAATTGCGGAGGAAGTAAATTTTAAACTAATTAGATACTTCAGGGTCATAATCATGAATTTCTATTCTGACTAATTTAATTTATTTAATATTATCCTTGTCCAAATTATTAAATACTAACCTTCACTATGAAGGTAGTAAAATATTGTAAATATGGATCGACTAAATTGTTCGCTTATTTGCGCTACGTTAATATTTCTACCTTAAGAAGGAATGCGAAGTCTTCTTTAGCCTTTTAACTTGTCTTCTATTTTTAATTTAAATCGCTCCATTGTTTCAGTTTTATGGTTAAATGTATATATACATAAATTAGTTTTGATTCCGGTCAATTTTAATACTATGATATATAGTAACAGAGTAAAAGATATACGAAAACAACGCATTGTACTCGCATGTAAAATTTTTAATACAGTATTCAATCTACCATAAAATCAAGCTGTAGTTTTGATTACACGCCTATATGTTCCATCATTTAACACATAACTACATTACTAAGTCTCTAATAATTTGACTTGTTTGGATAGATTTTTAGGAGGGGGGGGGCGGCTTGTTCATCACCAAAACATGACATACGTGATTGTAAAATATTAATATATGTAACTTACCAAGCATATTTGATATATTCAGCTTTTTCTTTTACTAATTCTCCTAAACTACAAAATATAAGGACTAAAAATAATATATTTATAATTGTGAAAATGAAAGTTAAAGATTTCTTTATATCGTGAAAATCCATATTTAGAGATAACTATAAATTTCGAAAGTAAAAGACAATATATAATATATAGATATTTACATAGTTCAATTTTTTATATTTAAATCTTATAAGAAATTAATTTTATTCAATTAAAACAAATATATTTTTTAAGCAAACTATTATAATTGAGGAAGTAATATTATTGAAATTAAAAGATTATATTACATATTCAGTTTATGAGACAAAACTTATTTTTTTTTCGGAATAGATCACGGTTTTTCCTTACTGCAATAAGCCACTTATCAGAATAGCGTTTAGTAGCAAACTGGATAATAAACAATCATGGCTTAACAACTATCGCAGAATTTCAATAATATTTATCGATTATACGATCTTCATATTTCAGAGAAACAACGATTTGCGGAATGTATATATAGTACCACGAACGTTCAGGTATATATGATCACTACAGATTGCCAATTTGGACCACTAGTTCCCTGTTCTGTTCTGATCGAGTATGATAAGTATGATTCAAAGAGATCAGGTAAAGAACTACACGAGAAAAAAGTCTGTATTAGTTACATTTTACGATTCCGTTCGCATAGGAAAAAAATGCATTTACTTGATAACTGTTTTAACGTAGATACAATACAATCAGCATTTATATTCGATGTCTGATCAATATATTAAAAAGTTATTAAATTAAGATAATTATTATATTAATATGATTTAAGTATAGAGTTAATAATAAGGTTATTACATAAGGCAAATATAACATTGCATTCAGTGTGGTTATAGTGTGAACGTATCCACTATGTAAACGGAATTGACTGTCAATGTAGATAAAAGCATACAATATACTCTGGAACAATATTGAGTCGCCTGATATTGTATAGAATCATTCTTTTTTATGTGCAGCAGGAATCATTTTGATTTAAAATATCTGTAGAATTAGCAAAAATGAAACAAAAAGAAATATAATTGTTCATGTGATAAAAAGTATATCCAAATTTTTCCTTTTTATCAATTCGTCATTAAAAGTGCAACGTTATATAATAGACATCATTTAGATTGCGTGATTCTAGCAAAGAGCAAGTAGTTAAATGAGCATGGTACAAGTACCTGATAGATAATACTAGTACCTGATAGAAAATACGATATCGAAACTAGTAAAGAGAATCGCGTTCACTATTCATAGAACTTTGATTCCATGGGTTGTTCTTGAAACCCATGATTTATCATTAAATTAATTTATGTAAAATAAAAAAAAACTGATAATATTAATTTCAATGAAAATTATATAATTTGCATAGTCGTGCGGTAAAGAAGGTTCTGTAAGGGTAATGTAGAACTAAAATTTCGCCTCGGGGTGGCATCTGCACATGTGCACTGTTCCAAAAGTGCTGATCTGAGTGCCTAAGACTTCAGTAACGACACCGAATGCTTTAGCGTGATCAATACGTAAAAATATTTTTTATTGAAAAAGAACTCATCACAGAATTAAAATTCTGAATAATATTGTCTGTTCTTTATTAATATAATATTGTTACTTTACGAAAGCGGTACTTAACTTTGGTCTTGATGTAGACAGAAAAAAAAATAAGTTTTACTGGGAGATTTTAAATCATGTCCATGCAAAAATGTTAAGCTAAATTGACTATAACGGTATATATATAAATACTATAAATTGTATTTTTTTAAATTATAAATGTATAATTTATCATTCGTTTCTTAGAAAAATTACAACAATAGAAAAATTTAGAATTTTATTCTTAAGACATTAATTTAATTTTAATGTTACGTTGAAGAAAATTGTTCTAGAAAATAATCATCAAGAAATATATCTAGTATATTAGTTATTAATATATTTATTATGTATACATGTTAACTATAACTATTATTTATTATATATAGTTATAGTTAATATAGTTAATAGTTATAACTATTACTTAATAAAATCATTACTCCAATGTTAATTTTATTTATTAGTATCTTATTTTAATAAACTTAATATTATATAATTATTTTCTTACGCCATATAATGCTAATGTAAGCAGACATACATTTACTAGACTACCATTGATTAAAATTGCAGCAGTCCATTGTGAAGTAAGCTGTTTTATCCTTTTAAAAATATAGATATTACTTAAGCTTATTTGAAACTTGTAATACAAAATAGTATGTTATACATGAACTCGAAAATGTTATAAAATCGTATATCAATTTGAAATTAACATAGGATAGTTTGGTGGTTATTTTAATACTAATATTATTAATGTACATTCTAATAAATATAATTTAATAAACGTAATTAAATATAAAAAAACGATTTTAAGAATTTAATTAAAAACAAATTCAATATCAAATAAATTCTTTGGTATATTTTGAATCCATTGAATACATTGTTACTTTGTAACAATATATTAAACATTATGAGAGATCTGCCAGATTTTGATCCATCTTTTGTTGTTCCTAGTGACATCATTTATAAGATGTGTGATACGCGCGTTTAAGTTATTTATTTATTTCAATAAATTTCGCCTCAGAAAATAAACAATATTTGTATGGCAGACAAGTAAACAATATAAATAGAAGTAAAGTGTAATTGTTTACAAAAGTGAATATACGCAAAAAATTAGTTAAAAGTCAAATGAATATATAATAGTCAAGCTTGTCTGTTCTGTTCAAGCAAGAGAAAGTTATATAAATTATTTCTAAACGCAGAAATACTCTGAACATTTTTTATATTAACCGGTATTTTGTTCTGAAATTGGGTAGCTAAAGCAATAAAGGAATTCGCGAAATAAGAAGTGTTGCTGTACGGTACCAACAGTTCATGGTAGGGTCTGCGTACAAATCTGGGTTGAATAGCAGAGCTTTCGTTAAAATGATCAGACAGATAGGTGGGTATTGAATTGTCTAGTAAGTGAAACGTCACACATCTCAGAAAGTATTTTCTATGTTTCTGTACATTTAACCATCTCAGTTTCACATAGAAACTCAGCCTGAAGATAAATCTCACGCGGGAATTCAACGCCGTCTGCAATCTCCGTTCCAGTTCACACGTCAGGTTAGTCATGACTAGACAGCAGTAGTCCAGCAGTGGAAAAATTAGCGAAATAATCAATTGTTTACGTAGATCTAGGGTAAATATAGTTTTACTATGCTTAATTTGTATAAATGTGAACCAAATTTTACGCACAGTAACATCCACATTAGCAGCCCAAGTCAACGAAGCATCCATCATAATACCTAGATTTTTGACACAAGTCACATAGGGTATCAATGAATTGCCGATTTTCAGTCTAAGTAGCGAATCTCCCTCTACAAGGGTCCAAGGATATAAATCTGGAGATCATCAGTATATAGCAAATGTTTCGCATGCTTCAGATGACTGGAAATATCATTAATAAAGATGGAGAAAAGTAAAAGGTCCAGCACCGAACGGCACCCCAGTATATGTCGTCAACCAATCAGATACGCACCCGTCAGAACCTCGCACGGCTTTGCGACCGGCCAGTAAGGTACGATCTGTGAACCATGATAATACTTTAGTACAGCATCCTAGTTTAGATAAGATACCCAGTTCGTGATCGACCAAATCAAATGCGTTCGAGAAATAAAAAAGAACTAATACCGTTATATGTCTACTATCCATTGCAACTCTGATGCTATCCGAAAGTCAAGCAATATTTGCGAAGAGTAACCTCTTTTAAAACCAGATTTATGGTTAGAGGTTAGACGATGAACAAGAGATAGTCAAATCCGTCTGGCAATTTATCGAGAATGTCGACGCCAGCTGACCAACAGAATCAACGAAATATCTCTTTAATTCATTAGGAGACTTCACCAAAAGTTTATACACAACATCAGATTAACAACACCTAAGGTTCTGAGTTCTCTCGACACTTTCCTGGTATCAGTTTTCATCAGATCAGAAAGTCTATTCAAGAAAAATTAGATTTGTTTTATCAATTTATCGACCTTGGTGGATTGGAATTTCAGGAAGTTACGGTAAACATCTCTTCCAAATTTTCTGCAGTAGTTCCTCAGTTTATTTCGATAACTCATCTCGTTCTCGATTTCGAGAGTCAACCAAGGTGCCGGAGTATTTTTCGGTATCAGATTTATCATAGGGCATATAGTGTGACAAAGTTCTTTAGTGATATCACAGAGCGTCAATACCGTAAGATTGACATCAGAATTGTCAAACTGGATAGAGTATAGTAATTGATGTACAGTATCAAATAAAGTATTAGAACAATACTTTTGAAGTTTTTATATCGAATAGATCTAATTGAAGTTGAAGGAGACTCGATTACCGTAAGCAAATTATCTCATGTCCAGGCAGAAATGGATATCCAGACTGAGTAATCAAGTATATTTGATTTGGAATCAACAAGGTCTAGTAAGGTGTGAGCATCAGTTGTATAATGAGTTGGAATTCTGGTGTTTGCAATATATAGACCGAATGTCGAACTGAAGTTATAGATAAATCTCGATTGCATATTATTTTGTAATAAATTAGAGTCAAAGTCACCCACAATGATTATATTTTAATAGAGATGTGCAAGTAAAGAGTTTATTCACAAAGGCAAAAGAAGGCGGAGCAGCAGGTGAACGATAAACTACTGTCAGCAAAAATTTAAACGAGTTGATTCGAATTTCGATAATCATGAATTTATTATGAGGTGAAGGTGAGTTACATACAGCGAATACACGTTGGGTTATCCATTCGATTATTTTGTAAACCACTTCCTGAGAATGATTTTAATTTCCTGATAAATTGTCAAATAATATATCACTTCCATCGCTGTCTATCTTTCTCTCATCTTGCACATTCAGCATTGTTATTATCTTTCTACACTGAAAAAAATGTTAGGTTGAAACATTGATTATACGTATGCTTTGTTTATTCTAATATTTTTTATCCATATTCCTGTCATCACACAGGTTCGACAGCAAAGAAGTCAATCACCAACGTTGCAGGTTGAGATAGTATATGATATACATATATTTTCCATCTTCCACCTTTCTGTCATATTATCCCGTCGTATTTCTTTTACCCTGTTTTGCCTAGACTTCAGCTTCACATAGCATGACTAAATGTGTGACTGCCACGAAGATATGTGTGACGACGTTTGTGTCTTTATAGTCCTCTGATATTCGACATCAGCCGACTAAAAGTAGCTGTTATTTAAATATCATTTTCACTTATTTAAATAGCCTTTTCAGTTATTCTATGGATGTAGAGCAAATGTCAGTTTGTGTGTAAGTTAATCCCGAGATATTTTTGGTTTGGGAATGTGTGTTGGTACTGTGTCAGATTGTTACTCGTCTCTATTTGAACCATCTTTTTTTTAACTTCTCGGTTTTTACTTTTTTGATACTAGTGACTCTTTTGGTAATTACACTACCGGCGTCATAGCTCGACTTTTTCATTAAACTATAGAGCCACTCAAACCGGTCGCTGAAATGAAGTTTACTGAGGTGTTCTTCTTAGAACGGATAATATTGTTATTAATTATTGTTTGTATTATTAATATTTTATTTATCTATTTATTTTTGAAAATTTTATAGGATGTGCCTTGATAATAAAATGATACGAAACATGATAACTTTGAGTGCTTAATTAAAATATAAAGAAAGAAATTTGCATAAAAAAATTTGGAGGGAATATAATTCTAATCAATATATTTGAATCTAAGAGTATAATTAATTGTGCATCGTAGGAGTCTATTTATAGTCTGTGTACGTAAAATTAGTTTTGTAATAAGTCGTAGTAAAAATGTTAGTTTTTCTAGTATATGTAGAATATAATATATAGTATGTAATAATAATAATATAATTCAAAATAAATAATGTTGCTCGGTACCTAAATGGGTGTATAACTTGTATCTTCCGGGTACTACCGCACTTCTTGATATATTTTTTTTATTTTAGATAAGGTGGTAAGGTAAGTAATTGACGATAAAGTATACAAATATTACATAAAAATCCCAGGCTAAAATATTGACGTTAGAATATACGTAGGAAAAGACGTATGAATTATTTGCAAATTTGCATTTATTAAAAAGAAATCGACATTTAATCAAATATATTATAAAGATTGCGGGAATGGAACTCTATACCTCCAATGTTTAAGTCTAGCTTCTATCCACGTGTCCAATGCAGATATATAATTTATAAGTTAAATTTATTTTAATAAGCGACCCTGATGTACGATTAAATTAATTATTTGAATATTAATAAAAGACAATGTATATAGTTAATTGTAATTAATTTGTCTATTTCGCGTATTTTTATATATTGTAACGTGACGCTTTTGCGTACGTTAAAAATGCATAAATCATTTTGCCTTTGTTTCTTTTTTTTTACTCAGGCGAATTATGAGGGGAGTTCTTATCATAAATTTAACTATTATTATTATATTATTGTGTAACCATTCTTATTTGTTAGTTTTATTAAATAAATGTGGGCGTTT
>JABFQC010006983.1:0-10391 GCA_022817085.1 Psilanteris sp. ZL-2020
CAGTACCCCCTTCCTAGTAACTGTGTTACGATAATCTGAAATCGCTGAAACGAAGTACAATATTATAATTGAAAAACAACAGTTTACGCAATATAATAAATGTTTCAATTTTTGGTTTATATAGATTACAAAAATATTTCACCAGAAAGAAAGAGCAAAAGAAAGAATGAAATCAAGAAAAGAAAATCTATAAATTGAAAAATGTTAATTATGAATACGCTTCGGATCCCAAAGGGAAAATCAATACATGATAAAAGCGATTCACAATAAAACATATTTAAATCATCATTCAGCGAAAGTGACTTCTCTTGATTTCATTTTAGGACCTTGATAAGTTCGTAAAGGTCGTGGACTAGGATTATTAACAGGATCACCAACAACAACATTCGAAGGTTGATCACCAATTCCGTTATCTACTAAGTCGTGAGCAGCTAGAAAAGCTGGTTTTAAACGCTCGACGTTTACAATGGTTTCTTTGCCCTTAATTTCCAGTTGAAAATCTACATCCGAAATTCGCTCCAAAACTTTATATGGGCCCTCATATGGCGATTCCAAAGGCTTTCGCACTCGATCAACTCTAACAAATACAAAAGGAGTATCATATAACGTACGGTGTACAAAATTTTTTCTCCTATCGTGGTGTGCGGTAGGAGTTGGCCGTAACTCCCGCATAAATACACGAAATTTCTCGACAAAAATCTTAGGTTCCATTGGTGGATCTTCCTCAGCGAGGAATTCTCCAGGCAGTCTCAAAGAAGTACCGTAGACCATCTCCGCGCAGCTGGAACCGATGTCCTCCTTGATAGCAGTCCGCAAGCCTAATAAAAGAACAGGTAACGACTCAGACCAGTTGCGATTCGATTGGCACATAATGGCGGCCTTAAGAGCTCGATGAAATCGCTCAATCATGCCATTCGCTGCCGGATGGTAAGGAGTAGTCCTCGATCTATTACAGCCCACCAAATGTGTCAATGCACGGAAAATCAGGGATTCGAACTGAGTACCCTGATCGGTAGTGATGGTGGTTGGTGCTCCGAAACAAGAAACCCACACAGAGAAAAAGGCATCGGCAACGGTCTGCGCGGTGATATCTCGGATTGGAACTGCTTCTGGCCAACGAGTATATCTGTCAATCATAGTCAAAATGTAAGGATAATTATTAGACGGTGGTAAAGGACCTACTATGTCTATATGAATATGTGCAAAACGCTCGTCTGGTACAAGTATTTTAACACTGGGTAAGACGTTATGTCGACTAATCTTGTTGCGTTGGCATGGCAAACAAGTTCGTGCCCAATTGACTATGTCACTGGAGATATTAGGCCAGACAAATTTTTGTCTGATCATCTTCAGTGTAACTCGACCACTCGGATGTGATAAAGAGTGCACCAAGTCGAAAACTTTCTTACGCAGATTAACAGGAACATATGGTCGAATTTCGTTTGTGCTAGTATCACACCAAACGATTGTATCTGAACCATCAAGCCTCAGAGGTTGGAGTTTGGGAGAAGATGAACCATCTCTAAGGGCTAGGAGTTCCTGATCCTGCGATTGACTCTCAGCAAGTTATGCCGTAGAAAAGCCTGCAGAAGACACATCGAGAGAGTCCATTCTCGACAGGGTGTCGGCTACTACATTGTCTTTCCCTGAAACATGTACTATCTTAGTACTAAATTGACTGATAAAATCGAGTTGACGCAGTTGACGAGGTGAAGCCTTATCTGCCTTCTGCTGAAACGCATAAATTAAAGGCTTATGATCGGTTTTAATTATTAAAAGTTTACCTTCGACTAATTGTCTAAAATATCGGATCGAACTAAATATAGCTTGCAATTCTCGGTCGTAAGTGCTATAACGTTGTTGAGCATCAGATAGCTTTTTAGAAAAGAATGCTAAAGGTTGCCAATCGTTGTTATAAAATTGCTCCAAAACTGCACCAATTGCTGAGTCTGATGCATCACAATGAATTGCCAAAGGTGCATCATTAACCGGATGATGAAGCAAGGTTGCGTCCGCCAAAGATCGTTTAGCTGCGAGGAATGCATCCTCGACTTCCCTAGTAACAAGAATAGGTGTATTATCCTTGCGTTTGGGACGGTTTTAGGAACGTCCACCGGAGCCATGGGTATATGGTGATACGCTCGCGCTAAATCAATTGTTGAAAAATAAGTACAACCCTGTAATTTATGAGTGAAATCGAATAAATTAGCAATAGGATATCTATCCGGTAGTGTCACTGAATTGAGTTTACGATAGTCACCACACGGTCTCCAGGTGCCGTCCTTCTTCGGAACCAGATGCAAAGGGCTGGCCCACGGGCTCTTTGAAGGTTGACAAATTCCCTTTTCCATCATATCCTGAAATTCTCGTTTAGCCTCACGGAGTCGATCAGGTGGTAGTCTCCGAGCTCGTTGAAAAACTGGTGGTCCCTCAGTAATCAGATGATGATAGACATTCTTGTCGAGGATTGCCAAAGGTTTGGTAGGAGTGACTGTCTCTGGAAATTCTCTCAACATCCCATGATAGTCATTAGCAGAATGACCTATCATTGAGACGCTTTCGACACTACATCGTAAGCTACCTGTAGAAACAGAAAACATTGTAATCTTATCAAGAAGTTTTCTACCTTGGATGTCAACAATAAGAGCAAAATGTCGCAATAGGTCTGCCCCTATTATTGGTCTAGAAACGTCTGCAATTATAAACTTCCAAGAAATCGGTCTACGCAGTCCCAGGTTCAATGTTAACAATTTCTCGCCGTACGTGGATATGCTCGCACCATTAGCTGCATATAACTTCAACTCAGCTCGAGAATGACATCCTCTAACATCGCGTCGTGGCAAAACCGAGATGTCCGGCGCCGGTGTCAATCAGAAAATTGAGACCACTGGCTCGATCACGCAAAGTCAAGCGGTTTTACAGGTTGACGCCGTCTCCGACCGCTCGAAGCGAAGGTGGCGAGAGTAGTTTCCCTGTTTGTTGACCCAACTACATGGTTCCCGACAGTTGCGTGCATTAACACCAAATCGCTTATGAAAATAACAAAGGTTATTTTGTTCTCTGCTTAAGCTCCTAGAGCGAGGTCGTGAATTGTCACGTTTCCGCTGACGTCCACGTTCCTTGCTGTCAAACCGATGTCGCAAATCAGCTAACTGTTTTGACAAGCTCTCAATAGCCAAATATAGTTTGTCTTTGTTCGTTTCGATTCCTTTTGCCATTTGTTTTTCTATCTTAACCTCGTTTATTTGCGGTTGTAAAATATCAAATAATTTATCTGCTAGTTTTGCTAAAATACTCAAATTCGGTGTGTCATTGATAGCCAATACACTTCTAATTTGGTCAGGCTATTGTTCCAAAAATAAAGATCGCAAAATTTGATCGTTACACTGGCCTTCTGCCAAAACACGCATTTTTTGCAATAACAATGTCGGTTTTTCGAAAATGCCGGTATGACCTCGTAATAACACGCGCAACCGTTTTTCATCAGATTCACCATACGTATTTATTATACGTTCTTTAATTAATTGATATTTATTATTCGCAGGTGGAGAATCAACAATATCTATGACCGAATCCAGCGTTTCGCTGTCTAAATTAACCAATACATACTTGAACTTAGTAAGATCACTCGTGATTTTCCTGAAATCGAAAGCTGCCTCTAAAATCAAAAACCATTTTCTCGGATTATCACGCCAAAAACTCGGGATTCGAACTGATTCGACAGCGTCAATGACTCGGTCTTCGATTTTAGTTTCAGGAAAATGTTTTGAAGTTCGGTTTTCCACTGAATCCGTGGCATCAGAAACAGCATCACGTTCGTTGTTCTCTATATCCGTTTTATCTCAACATCAAAGGCATTGTAAAATATCACAAAACAGCACTTTTGAGAGGTTAAGCCGGAATCCCCGAACGGCAACGCGATATCTCCACGAGATTTTTCGCAAGAGATTCCCTCGTGGCGAGATTTTTCGGACCTCTCAAATTCACCGTAAAATAACAAAATACGGCACAACGCGACACGGAAAGTCCAAACGGATATTATACTGATCGTTAATTGTTCAAAAGAATAATCCACGCGGTTGTAAATCACGTCGGGGTCACCAATTATTTGGGGAATTAGGTGGCGTGGTTAAATTAAATTCCCAAAATAATTTTTAACAAAAATATAATCTTTATCAAATTATCATAACATAACTAAAAATTTTCACAAATTTTAATAACTACTGAAAATATCTATTCGGTCGATTAAATAAGATACGCAAAGACACGAGGTAAGTTATAAGAAAAACATGGCGTCGAATAAAGGTCGAAAACGAACTGTGTCGTTCCAAAACACTATCACAATACTCATTACTAATCGACTAGTAAGTTCTCACCACAGTGTTGCCACCAGTCGTGGCGGCGATAGTAACTGGGTTGTGGTGAATCTAGCAGACAGAAAATAACTACACATGTAAAGTCTAAACAAAACTAAATGTTTCGTAGTAACTATAAAAGACTAGATCCCCACAGATCGAAACATAGACAAACATTACTGTTAATTTTATATGAAAACTATTATAATAAATATCCGTATTACTTTTATAGAATAATGTGTCATTTTATATGTACACAACGTCATTTTTATACATTATTTTAATAATTTTGATCAGATTTTAAAGATTATGTTTTTATATGAATCGATCAACCGCGTGCAGCGCCCTCGCCGGCTGATACTTTTTGTGGTTTATTACAGTTTTACAATAGCATTAATTAAACAGTTGCATAGGGCTGGGTGAGAATAAAACACGGTGACAACTCGCAATAAAAGTATAGCATATAAAATTGTTTATAGTAGAATATCATTCTTTCACGTATGAAGAATCGGCTGAAATTTATATGGCACTTCAATTTAAAAATACAATTACACAAAATAGCAATACCTTAAGTCCGTTTATAGGGTGTCAAATTGGCTCATATTGTGATAACATATATTTTCCAGAGAGTTATATATATGATGAAATATGTTATCTATAGTAAAATTAACTCTTTGTTAAGGTAGTTCTCCTTACATTTTTGACAGATATTACAGATTTTGATATATTTTTGTTATAATAATTAAAATGCAATATTCATTCAGAATATTTTTTTTTCGTTTAAATTATATGTAATTATTATGCATTATTATAATGAAAAACACTAATACCGTTGCAATAGACTTGGACAACCCCCGTAAGAGTATGTCACGGATTAGTTGTCACTTGCAAAAACCGCATCATAAAATTTGATCATATTTAACATGTTCTTCTAATGAAACTTGGTAGGCATATAATTATAGACATGACCAAACACCGACTATGTCATAAATCTGTAAACTTATGTACAAAATATTTATTTTAAAATTATGTTACGATAGTGAAACGCAGCAGTAAAAAAAATTCGCGTCGTTTTTAAAATAAAATTGTATATGTTTATTAAAATTAATTGAATAAACTTTTTCTCGCATACATAGCGCACGCCGACTATTATTAAAATCCACAATTATTAAAATTCTCTATTATTTTTAACAAAATCGAAAAAATACCAATTTTTACGAATATTTAGTTTGTGACATACCCTTAAGGTGGTTCTTCAATCAATTTTGACAGATATTGCAGATTTCGTTATATCTTTATTAATTTATTCAATACGTTTATTATTCGTATATACAAACATTTTTTCATTTTTATAGAATTTATTTAATGTAACAGAAATCAATTTAACATAATATTAAAAACGTAAATAGAAAACTCGTTTTCTAGGTGATAACAAAATACGTCACGAATTTTATTTGAAAATTTATATTCATTACCTAAAAATGTTTTTCCATCATTAAAAAATGTGCGTAAATTCTTGTATTGTATAAAGAAACAAATGTTAATATTGCAATAAAAGAAAACACTATTCCGTTACATTAGACTTAAGAACCCCCTTAAGGTGGTTCTTCAATCGATTTTAACAGATATTGCAGATTTCGTTATATTTTCGTTAATTTATTCAATATGTTTATTCTTCGTGTATGGCCATATTTTCTCATTTTTATAGAATTTATTGAATTTCACAGGAATCAATTTAACATAATATTGAAAACGTAAATAGACAACTCGTTTTCGAAGTGATAACAAAACGAGTTTACTAATTACGTCAAGAATATTAATTGAAATTTTACATTTATAATAGAAAAATAGTTTTCTGTCAGCAAAAAATGTGGGCAAATTCTTGCATTTTATTAAAACGCAAAATTTAATACTGCAATAACAGAAAACATTATTCCGTTACATTAGACTTGAAGAACCCCCTTAAGACAGTTCTCCAGGTCTGCTACGAAGGTTTAATGTTTTGTCTAATGTGAAATAAAAACCGTTTAATGCAAAATTAAGGAAATTCAATAAAAACTGTTATAACACAATTGTATATCATAATAATGATATCAGCCAACTGTATCACTTCAGGAGATTAACACTTGCAAGGAAAATTATAGCTTTTTGGTGCTTAAAAAAGTATTGATTATTGGTGCTGAAAATTGTCGCTGCGTTTCTGAGGTGAGAATAGAATGCGGTGACAACTGACAATAAAAGTATGGGAAGTACGCATTTTATCGAAAAATCATGGTATCATGACCAACATTTTATCACGAAAAATTGTATCATCGTTTCAAATACACTAGAATTTAACTTGTAGAAAATACTTTTTATAAAAAATTCTTTAAAACATAAATTTAAAATATCAAAAAAGTGTGTTCTAAAACGCAGTATATTTAACGATCATTTAAACCATTCCATCATTCTCACTAAAAGATAAATTATAAACATTTTATTTAATTATCCTCTTAATAAATCGCAATGTCTACACATCAAATAGTTCATTCATATTAAATTTATTCAATACTATTTGAATTTTATATTAAAAGCATATGCTAGAAAATTTATGAGATCTAAAACTTATATATTAGTTCATTTAAAATATTGTTGACTTCAAATCATTATGATATCATTTGATCGAATAGGAAAAATATAATTTATACAATATATCAAACTACTAATTTATTACAAATGCAAATGATATTTTATCATTGTAATGATCGGGTCTATTTATCATTATTAATAAAATGTCGAAAAAACATACTATCGAAATAGTGTTTTATATTTTTAGCATTTTATCATTGCATTCAATGTAACGAAATCGCTAAAGATCTTGCATTTATATTATGTTTTATTTATTCGATTCAAAAGTTATAAACTCACCCATTTATTGTATATAACTTCTATTTATAACGTGCTACATTTTGCCAAATTATTTCCATACTTTTGCTAAATTGTTGCCAGATCGTTGCGGGTCTGTTGCCTGACTTTTGCCAGCATCTTTAACAGGTTGTTACTTATTCCAAATTATTACCGAGCATTCGCTAGATTGATGCCAGACTACGCCATATTATTTATAAAAAAATGCTACGTTTTGCCATAGTATTGCCGAGCTGTTATTAGATTGTTGCCGGACAGTTGCCAGACTTTTGCCAGCTTCTTTAACATAAGGTTGTTTATTCCAAACTATTACCATACTTTTGCTAGATTGTTGCCATACTATTGCCAGACTGTTGCCATATTCTATTTAAAAAAAGTGCTACGATTTGCCAAACAACTTCTGTGTTTTTGCCAGATTATTGCCGCAAAGTGGCCAGTCAATTCTTATTATGATTATGATTTTGCATCTGGCAATAGTTTGGAACTCGATCACGACCCAAACTATTGCCAGATCCTAGTCCAGACTATTACCGAACTGTTTTTAGTATGGATGTTATCTGGCCCAGACTAATGCCATATTTACGTCAGATCTTTTCTATACTATAACCAGATATTTTTTTTTCGAATTAACGATATTTCATTATAATTAAATAATTAAAGTTAATTTCCCGTATGCAATTATACGCAATGTAAAATGATATTGTTTTTGCTCCTTAAATATTAATAAATTAAACTATCAAATGATACACAATGCAAAATTAATTTCATGTTTGTGTATTTCTTTTCAAATCAGTTTGTTTTGGCACAATCATCAACAACACTAAGAAAGAGTAAGACAGAGAGAATTTTCAGAGAAGAAAATGTATGTAATAGATAGGGATCCAACGTTGAATAATTAAAATTAAAATAGTTGAATCATCGGTGATTTTTCTTTCTTTTCTTTTAAAAAAATAAGAGAATAAATAAATTTTATTCTAAAAAACACAAGCTACAAACACTTTTCATATTATAAGCAGCCGAGATTCGAACCGATTCCAAGTTCGAAGACGGAACTTAGCCACTACGACTTGTAATATAGTATCCACAGTAACATTCAATAAGTCTTTTAAGGCATTGAATACTATAAGTCGTGATATAGTATCAATAGTAGCATAGTACAATAAATACTAGGTTTCATGCAACATTTATTTATTACATTAAAACAACATTAATCAATTTTATACAAATTATTTCAGAGACATTTTAAGAATATCTTTAAAATTTGACTTTGGATCATAGTGACTTTAACATCCCTAATTTGACTTTGGATAAAACGTGGACGCGGGATGTTTTTTCTCTTTCTGTATAAGCCACCAGGTGCAGCCAACTGGTGGAAAGACTGGAGAAACATTTGCGGATCTTATGTCTTTCTTCCTCTGTTATTATGGCAATTTTGTTGTAAGACTATGAAGGAAACATCGAACTCCGGAAAAGTCTCGCGTAGCAGCGGGCGATCTACGTTTATGGCGGGCATTTTATAATTTTAAAAACCTTGGGTCGAGTTCGCTACAGCGAGCCTTGATTAAAGAATGGTTTGCTCAAGAACTGAAAATACTATGTGCAAATAGCGATGAGTACAGATTACTTAAATCTTTAATTTAAAATAAGAAACAAGTAAGTTAGGATATTTTTAGAAAAGACAGAAATTAGGTAAATATTAAAATAAGAGAAAAGAAATGTAACTTTTTTGAAAATAAAATTGGTAAAAATTTGAAAGATGCGAAAAACTTATATATGTTTATAAAGAAAGATGGGAACGAATATAAAAGATTTAGATGGGAACGAATATAAATATAATAAAAGTAATGGTATAACTTTTCATAACGATTATGATGTTTCTGACAATATTGCAACCAAATTTAATAAATATTTTATTGAAAGTATTATCGAATTAACAGATTCGTTTGGTGATGATAAGTTTAATGAAGTTGATATAAATCAGTTAACAAATATCATTACCAAATAAAAACTATTCACACTATGATATCAAAATGGATATTCTGAAGCTATAGCTGATTATTGTGAAGCTTCGTAGGAGAGGTAGAAAGCAGAATTCATCTTTCTCGGCAATTTTCATTCGCAAAAAGATTAAATATTTGTTTTTAGTTTACAACTACATATAAATATATAGATATTAATACATCATTATATGAAACTGATGATATAATCGATGATGACAGCTCCGAATAAATTTGTATGTAGAGTTCGGCGTGTTAGCGAATAACCTAATCCTACATGTTCTTCAAAGGATCATTAGAGATATTTTGAAAATATGGGTAAAAACATTTCCGATACTGACAAATTTATTTCTACAACTGACATTTTTAATGGACTATCGGGGCTGAAGGACAAAAAGTGTACGCGTTCAAATCGGATACTAAATTCCTTTTGGAAAAGTAGTATTACTATACCTCTATTTTATATTTTTAACTACTCCCTTACAGAACGATATTTTCCTAGCACATAGAAAACTAGCGTGATACAAATCTAGTGTGATATATGATGTTGCAAACTATTGCAATTCTAAATGCGATATCCAAGATGATCGAGAACATAGTTTCGAATAAAATACGCCCTTACATCGAATTTGTGCTGTCGGACAAACAACATGGTTTTCGTTATCATAGATCTATCACACCTAATTAGATTTATTTAAACAGATAGCCGACTAAAAATACCTTTTTTACTCGGGTATTTATCCAATAATTTAGAGACGTAAAAATAAGTTGATATAATATATACAGATACACAGGGTGTGGAATAAGTTTTAGTGCGTTTGAATATCTCAAAAAATAAACATCAAATCGAAAAACGAAAGAATATGTGTCAAATATTTTTCAAACATGTTAAATGAGAACCTCCATTTTTTATCGCAGATTCCGGTTCCTCAGAAACATGTACTCGAATTTGACCTACGAGTTTATGCATGTCAGTTTGGAGATGGCGCTGTAATCGATAAAAATAAAAAAGGCCAAATAAGTAGGATAATGGTGATTTCTCGAAAAATACACATTAAATCAATAAAAATGTAAATGAAAAATACACATTAAATAAAAAAAAAATAACGCTTTCAGCGTTAGCTCGGAACAACGA
>JABFQC010006984.1:0-10391 GCA_022817085.1 Psilanteris sp. ZL-2020
AGCATATATTATGAGGACGTTACATTATGTATATTATTGTCCCTGTAATGGCAGCTGAACAATATATGGGTCTCGAATTGATCAGTGAATAAATAAAAAGCAGTTATATGTAGTATAATTATTTCAAAGACTTTGTCCTCAAAATTGCTGTTTGACATCATATTATTTCGAGGACGTCCCCATAATAGCACAAATGTCCTCAAAATTGTTGGTTGACATCAGTTTTGGTCCTCAAAATTATCACCTGATAAAGATATATATATATATATATATATATATATATAATATATACAACGCATATTTCGGCGACATTTCGCGGTGTTTTATTATAACCATATTTCCTTGTCGTCGAAATGTTAGTTAGATATAAATATTTATATATAATCAAGTCAACTGATGCTTAATGGAACCCGCAATTCTAGGGCAGCCCAACTAGTGGACTGTGTATGAAAAATTGTTCGCCAAAATTTGACGCGAGGATATAAAAACACGACCTGGGGTCGCATTCTTGATGGGAATGTGATGGGGGGGGGGTTTGCCCCTAATCCTACTTTTAATATTTTAACAAAACTAACGTTATCGATGTTACTCTATCGTATTATATATATAATATATATCGTATTATAGTCACTCCATATATACACTGGTGCATATGAGGACATTTTACTAAGTTACCAAATTGCAAATACCCAATGTACCATCAATAACGTATAAATTCGGCACGGTACCAAACATCCCAAACTCGTATTAACGATATTTTTATGACGATCATTTTGCTTCATGCTAACTCATACCCAAAAATTACAAAACCGTTGTTATTATTTTTTCAACTAGTTAGAGTGTAATGATTCTTTTATATCTACTTTGTATCATAACTGTGTCATTCTTTTAAGTTTATTTTTTAATTATAATTGTTCGTCTGCCTGCACTCGGAAGAAAACATTTTAATTTATTTCGCTTGTCTTGCTTTTATTTTTCCGCCCTCTTTTGAAATTGTGTTAAAGTACTTTTGAAATTTTAATGTCTAAGGCGAAATAAAAACATATTTAACATTTAGAATGCAGCGAGAAAAAAAAACTCCGGCACAAATAATGTTATTATTTGTTTCAAAACTAACGAAGGCACATTTTGAAGCAAAACACACACGCATGTTGTCGGAATATAATTCCACGTTTTAATAATTTCGTCGAAACAACGCACGGCATAATAAATCCTTTTCAAGGCAAAAAAGCGTGTCCATCAGTTCCAGTCTTGTTCATGAAGCGAAAATTAGTGAAAGAATGGCGGTATGTGTGTCACTTCGTCGAGGCTGCTTTGATCATTCCGAAAATACGCCCCGATCATCGGGCGAAACACGAAAATCGCGGCGTCCTTGTCGCGTCGTTCGGGCCACCGTTTTTGGCCGAAATCTTAATTTAATGGTCCAATTAGAATATAATGCCGGTAAAACGAGAGTATCGCAACAAGAAAAAGCCGTTTGCACGTAAAGACGAACGCTTCCGAGTTGCCAAAATGTTTTAGTTGAATAAGTCAAATTGGGGCGTAAAGCTTTGCAACAACTAGCATCACTAATTGTCCCGAACCGGTTACAAATAGCGCCAGCTTTTTATAGCTCCTTGCGAGACACGCGCGTCGCGCCTGTTCCAATGCGTCTGAACGCAATTTTAACGCAATTTTTCTGCATTCAAACGCTCGAGATCATTTTTGTTGTCACGATTTCACATTTTACGCGTATACATTGGTACACTGAGAAAAATAAAACATGAAAAAAAGAATTACTGTTTATAATATTAATTTTGGGCCATGTGATACAAATCGTCAAAATTTACTGTTTTTAACAGTAATATATTATTATAATTCAGTAATTATCTATGTAAATAACTTGATTTTTTTTCTGTTAAAAACAGTAAATTTTGACAATTTGTATTACAAATTAAATACTAAATTAAATGTAATACTAAATTAGTCTTACAAACAGTAATTTTTCATGCTTTAGTTTTCTCAGTGTAGGAATAACAAATTCAAAATTAAATTAGCAATTTCAGATAATTTTCCTAGTTTCGAACATAATTATTAATGGTATATGTGACTTAAGAAACGCACGTGCTCAGGACGAATTTGAAAAAAATGTTTACACAATCCGAATTAACTTATTTAAAAATAATTACACCATGGTATTATAAATATATACGATAGCTGTTACATTATTTGATTCTATAACACCCTAATGAGAATAAATTATTACTCTTTAATATGCAGTTGCATATCAATGTCTGTATATTACAACCCGTTAGTAATCCTGCAAATACGAACGAGTTCGGGTACTCGAAAATACCCAAAATGGATCTAAGCCTACTCCAGATACACTATTGTGCACAGTTATAGTGATTAGTTGACGCGGAAATTAATACACCATAAATTCCATACGATATTTATACGTTGGTTCTGTGAATCGCAACCCATTAGCATAATATTATTCATAAAACAATTTAGCTAGGATAACATGATAGGTGTTATCCTTAATAATTTTGGTTTTCAGACAACACTTATTCCTAGTAATTAGATATCGTGTTATTTTATTACTGTAACAACTAGTAAATATTAAATTGAACTTATAGTTACTTTCGAGCGGTTAATGAAATTTTTGTAAACCAAAATAAATTTGTGTTTGCTCAACATACATATATATATATATCTAATGTCATCATTAGTAGACTAGGTATAGATTTGAATTTTATTCCATTCAAGCACATTGTATAAAGTAGATTATGTACAAAAGAAGTAAATATACTTTAACGAGAATTTGGGTTATTAATTATTATTTAAAATCTTTAATTACAAAGTAAAACTTTATATTCAATTATAAATTAATTGTAATTTGTGTTATCCTAACACAAAAAATACGCTGCTATAAAACTTACAATCTAACGCATTGCACTGAGAGAGATAGATTGTTAAATTAAATATCTAAACAGTTTCGTTAAGTATCTATGATTGTTAAATCAAATAATTACAGAATGCGACGACAATCTAAATATTCTATCATTTTTAAAATCTTCACTGTTGAATTGAATATCTGTTTATTCAAATCGGATGTCTGTAGTGTAACACATTTTAATCTCTATATAGTGAATTTAGTATACGCGAATTCTTAAAGAATGGCGCAATATTAGCGAACAATATTGGGCTTAAGGCTTGGGTGAACATTATACCAATCATCAGTGATAACACGGCCCAAGCTTGGCCCTAGCTTTCCAAAGGAACATTTTAAACTCGATGATTAACTTGATAACTTGATAACAACTTTATTCCATATTTCTTATGAATAATAGCCAAAATGTAAAAAACAAAAATTCAATAGGGTTTTAATTATAAAACCTTATAAATAGAATACTATATCAGGCATTGACCAGTATGGGCCAACCTTGGGCCGTTTGTTTTTCAAGCTTATTAGTATATCCTTGGTCCAAGCTTCAACCAGAGTTCGGTCGACAATCTCGCGCCAGTGTAAATTAGCGTTTCAGTCCAACGTTCAACGAACATTGGCAAACGAACATTGGTCAATCTTTGACAAGCTTGAACCTTTTTTTTTTTCTTCGAGGGAGCCTATATATTTTTGTGTGTAATTTAAATATGAATGTGTTTGGTTACTCAAAATTGCCCAACATAACCACCATAAATGTAAACCATAGGGTATATTAGACCCATTTCGGGTTTAGATTACTCAAACACGTTCGTATTTGAATGATTACTAACGGGTTGCAATATATACAATCATTAATATGCGACTGATTATTATAGAGTAACATTTTTCTTATTAGGGGGTTATATAATGAAATAATTTAATAGTCACCCTATATATTACTAATACAACAGTGTAATTGTCCTTTTAAATAAGTTAATTCGAATTATATATCATTTTTTTTCTAATACGTGCTGAGCACGTGCGTTTTTTCAGTCAGATTTAATGATTGCATCCAACGAACTGAGCTTTTGTATTAACCCGATGCAGTTTTAAATTCAACTTAATATTTTTTATAAAAATACTGATAATGATAATGACGATACTTTGTGACGACATGCCTTATCGTTATGAGACAATACTTTTATATATTTTCGTTGATAAAGTTATGATTGTCGAAATAAGCCGCGTTTGTTTCAGAATCATTTTTCATTTCACATTTAACTATATATAAAACCATATATGCACAACAATGCGTCTTATTGAAAATAATTGTATATATCTTTGTGCAAATTTACGATCTTATAGTAAGTGATTTTATTATTTATATTCTTGGAAAAGAGATTGTTATACATGTGATTATGTATATTGATTAATTTGGTACTGCGAGGTTTTTGTTCCTTACATACAATTGTACTTAATTATATACATCTGAATACAGATAATTGCAGGTGATAAATAAACTTTTAACATTAACATGTTTGTTAAAATATATTCCTTTTTATGATAATCATCTCGACATTGCTATTTATGTGCAAGTATATCTTATTTTGAACTAGTAAATTATAAATAAAAAGAATCAATATTTATAGTATGTATGATGAATTAACTCATTATATTTAATATTGTATGAAGTTGGATTTAATATTTAATATACATTAATATGTGTGATTAGAATTAATTATTATTTGTATATTATTATTGGATTTGCTTTCTGATTGTGGACATAATTTCATAACGAAAACAATTGGTAGATATCCTTGACCCCCTCCCTCTTTTTCATCTAATGAATTCGATCATTAAAAATTAACGTTGTAAAAATGTCTTATTATAAAAGATAGTCATTATGCTTTTTCCATGAAAATGTCTAGATTTAAAACATTTATAGCAATGAAGGTAACATCAGTTACTGGTTGTATTTTTTTTCTATTACATTGTTTATTTATTGGTAAAATGTACTACATACTGATAAGAGTAGGAATAACAAATATAATAACAATAATATTGATGTAAACAAGATTAGCAACAGCAATGTCAATGGTAATATTATAAACAATAACAATAATATTATTATTTAGCGTTACGTTTATACATGTGCCAGTATTATAAATTAAATTTATTTGTACGTAGGGACTACTTCACAATCGTCTATTAACTTATATATGGGTTAAAGGTCAAAGGCAAACAAAACAACTTAGGTTTGGAAATTAAAATTATTTAATACAAATTTATTAATAAAAGTATACAATTATATTGTATTACATAAAAACAAAATCAATATCTTTCAGAAAATTGAATTTCTTTTTGAGACATTCTCGCTAATAGCCGGAACAACAGCGATTGGCAACAATGCATCAAATAATACATCGAACCCAATAAGAAACAACAATTATAAAAACATGATTAATTACACACAAACAAATCTAGACATTAATTCAAGTAAATAAAAAACACTCAAATAAGTAAGACAAGTAGAATTAACGCTACATTTTGATAATTAGATCCGTTTTTGTACATCTCATGGAAATAAAAGGATATCGCATTAGGAGTGTGGTCTTTTTCTTTTCAAAATTGGTACTGCAAATATGCCTTTTTGTGATAGGGGAAAAGTATTCAGGTGCAAACTATGTTTAGTATCCACCCCCGTATTATTTAATACTTTCACTTTTTCACACATATGCATTTTGAAAAATATCTTATTTATGATTTGCTCTGTTGTATTTCCTTTTTGTGTATTAAAAAAATGTATACTTAACTTGTATATATATATTTCTTTTGTATTTATTTCAACTTTATGTTTAATTTTTATTATTATATATCAATAATGCTAGTAATAATATTAAGAGTATAATAATAATAATAATAATAATAATACGCTTTAAAAATGGTTTATAACTCCCGTGACTTTAGAACTTCTAGTATGTTGTAACGTGAAATTTGTGGTTGTTTCTTGAAGTTTTCATTGTAAGTAGATACGCGCGGTTCAGAAACTTACACGTGCCTAACACATCTAATTACCTGTTAGATTACGTATCAGCAAATAGTACGCGATACACATGCGTAATTTAGGAACGGAGAGGAAAGTTTTAAAAATTGCAGCGGGAAATCAGAATTAAGAATTGAGCTTGAAATATAAATAAATATTTTTATGAATGTGTACCAGAATGTACGAGCCAAGAAGAACCTGACTGAGCATAATGGTTTATTCATTATTATTAGAAGTAAAAATAACATTGGCAACGAAAAACTGAAAAAAAGAAATCGAAAAGATATATGCACGAATAAGTTGCTTATGTATCAATTATACTGATATTCAAAATATTTTCTGTAATAGATTGTAATTTAATTTAAACGATTCGCATAATTATTCGCTACGAAAGTCGAGTTCATTAATGATTAAGTATTTATTGTCGGCCAATGAAATAGAAAACAAAATTTTAATTGAAATATTTATAATAAATATCTAGGAATATATATATTTGAATGGGTGAAATCGAAATAACTGTGTGCATTTAAATTGCAAACACTGCTTTTTAGTGCGTTGAAGAGGAAATTGAATGAAATATAAGACAATTATTTTAAGCTGACATATCATTCATGGCTGAACCTCGGAATAGAAGTGTATTCCGTCTGAATTCTAAGATTGCATTTCCTGGTTAAACATTGCTATTGACGAGTTCAGGTGAAATGCGTTTAAACCGAATCGGAATTTGTACGAAACAGTGATGATTATTTAATAATGTTTCGTTGTGAAAATGAATTTGTAAAATTAAGTGTCACGTAGGTTGGCAAATGTGACGTTTTTTAAAGTCAAAAAGTAAAAAAGAAACGAATTGGAATTCGCACAAAATGCGTTGCTTTTAAGTTTGTGAATTGTACACCGCTTGGAATATAATCATTCTTTGAGGGAAATCGAAATTAAAAGGATAGATAAATCGCAATTAAGGAAGTTTAAAACGACAATTTTATCAATTTCGATATATTTCAATAATAGTAAGGAATTTACTATTTTTAAGATATTTTTAACTGTGCAGTGGTGGCGAAGCTTAGAGGGTATTTAAATGTCGAAGATTGGCCACTCGAGTGATATTTCACCTTTAATGCGGCAGCTATTATGTGTTTAAACTGCAGGTTTATCGTGAAACTTTTTTCCATATGATAACTAACGGCATCCCTCTATAAGTGAACAGTTTTAGTTAGATGCTTATGAACACTTTTTTCCCACTACTTTTTATACGATATAAATTACCGCGTTACGTAACACTGTTAATTACAAATGGTAGGCTAATCGCGTGTATTTGATATTAATTAATTATTGATTCGTAGTAATTTAATTTAACTAAAACTGTATGATGTGTGGAACATACTTGTGTTATATTTTACATTTTCAAGAAATGTTACGTTATTTATTTTTAAAATCACTCGCTCGCCGAATTTAAATCAATTTATTAATTTGTGTAAATTTTTATCGAACATTGAATTGCTATTGTATGTGTTTTGTTATTATTCAATATAAAAAATAACGATTCAAGTATATTACGCTTTATTTCGTAAGATTTTGATTATGGTGACAGTTTTGATAGAATTTTTACAATTAAAATTTCTGTATTAAGACTAATAAAAGAGAAAGACTTATCTTAATTAGTCATTTATTTTTTAACTTAAATATATATGTAATATAATAAGGATACATGTTGGTTGTATTGACTAATTACAGGATACGTAACCAATAAATATATATATATGAGTAATTGTTTTTTTACATAATGATATTCTTCACAGACTATATTGTTGATAAACATATATTTTGTGCGGCTTGAAATATTCTTTTTCGTAGTCATGTTTATTGTCTATTGACAATCATATATAATAAGAGGATATAAATCAATAAGTTCACATAAGTTTATATTAATTTTATTAATTAAATATATAATTAAAAGACTGAATTCAATAACATGTTTTAATTCGTTTTAGTTATACAATACCGAAAATGCAAAAAGGGTTTTGTAAAATGACAGCAAAATATGAGGATAATTTTGAGTATGTTACGTTTAAATAAGTCATTATATCCGTTTATTATAAAAGCGTGCATTTCTATATAATTTATAATATTTCATGTTGAGTTATAAAACGTAATATTGAAGTCATAAAAAACGAAACGCGCTTTTAATGTATATAAAAAATATAAATTCATCAGTATCCAACTTAAATTTTATTCCAACAAATTTTATTATCAAATAAAAGAAACTAAACATATACTTTCCATTTCACAATGTTTCTGCATCACGGTAAAAATATGGTATAAACATTGAAAGAAAAAATATATTAATCAATTTTACAAAAATCATTGCTATACTTATATGTTTATGTATGAAGTGTATTTATGTTTATATATAATGTGTTTTTATTCCATATTTTCAACATTATTTGTTTACAATGTTTATACTACTCATGCAGAAAATGTCAAGAGATTGCTACAAGAAGCAATGGATTTTACAGTGGACTAATGTTAGTTTCCTGCAATTGGATTCCAAAGTTGAATGAACTTCAAACCAATCGTATAAACTAAAATAATGAAAATATCCTGTCATTTAATATTTTAATACACATACATATTATTTTGATATGCATAACTATCGATGAAGCGTTAAAAATATTTCCTAATTACACATATTTTATTAAAACTACCTTACGTATAGTCGTATTAAATATTATTACTCCAAAAATTAAACGGATAAGTTCATGATTAACGAAACAAAATTAAGGGAAATAATTATTTCAGATGAGAAACATGTCATCCCAAAGTCAAATTTACTTCAGGATTCATATAGAATCGATAGTATTTGTTCATTTTGACGCACTATGTCGTTGCCAACATTAAAACCAAATAAGGTACGGTTGGCAATATCTGACCAATGTCAGTAGGCAACATTATTATTATATATATATAATGTAATTTTTTATATTATTGCAAATAATTCAAATATACGTCCTTTCATATATATCTTTATATATATTGTTTTAATTATTAACGTTGGTATAATATAGCATAATTTAGTACTATGTATCGGGTTAAAGGTTTTATAACAATTCTATGAGTCAATTGTGTTGAAATAATATTGTGTAACAGTTTTAGGCCGTAGCTGCATTTCAAGGGCAAGTTGGTCACTGTTGGTACAACAGTGGTTTGCCAATGTTGAACTAAAGTTTTCAACGGTTTTCCAACGTGATGTCACTTGTAAAATTTTACACAAGACAATTGACCATACGAATCCCTAGTAATTTTTTTAATATATGGACCATATATTTTCAAAATATTTTTATTATATGAATAATATATTGGAAATATATGGTTAATATATTAATCAAATTACTAAGAATATTAAACTTTTCAGTTTTTACTACGATAATAGAAATTTGTACAAAATAACACTTATTTTTCAACTATTGTGTGTTAATCAACTTATTTAAACATAAAAAAATTTAATATATTGAAGCATTATAATTATATATGTAATATGTGTGTTGTGCTGCACACATTCGGTTATGTCTCATATTCGTATACAAATACGTAAAATTACTTTTTGAGTATGAATTTACACTACTAAACGTTCGTTATTTGTTGCCACCAATTATCGGTGTAATTTGACAAGGAGTTTTCTCAGTATATATCAGATTTAATATAATGAAATGTTCATAAACGTTGTATTCCTTCGTCTCATGATTTTGATGTCCAAATGCATTTTAATGTCGGTTTTGTTTTATTATTTCACATTCATTTCAAGAAAGCTACCTCACCGACATACGTTCACACAATCGCATCAATATACACATGGATCATTATTTCTGAAAATATCGTTCTGGTATTACCTAGGTATAATATACATTCAAGTACAGCAAAGAATCACATATTTTGTCGATAAAAATAAGTCATTTCATTGGTATCAATATTGATACATAATCTAAATATTACGATCTTGGTAAATAATTTAAAAAAATTACATCATTTTAAGCACAATATTATTTTAATTTTAGTAAATTAATATTATATAATAATTGAAATTTTTAATTAATAATTTAATTGTTTTCAAGTTTATGTATATCATACAAATATATTTGTACTATATTTGAAACAAAGAAAAAGAAAAAGAATGACCTTGAAAGTCAACATAAATGGTGTGTTTTGTTTTATACTCCTAACAATAAATATATACAATAAAATATACTATCGCAATACACACTAGCGAAAAAGTAGAATATTTCGTAAATTTAACTGAGTTTTCAATTAAGTACCCGCGCAGAAAAAAAAAGTAAGGTAACTGGAAAAAAAAATCAGGAAAAAATTTGGGAGAGAGGCTGGCAAGTATTGAATATAGATAAGGCAAAATGGTTGGATAATGATCGCGAGCCATATTATTGCTAAATAGTT
>JABFQC010006985.1:0-10390 GCA_022817085.1 Psilanteris sp. ZL-2020
ACCCACAAGATTCTATATACTTCTTTAGTTAGACCGATTTCAGAACATGCCTCAGTAGCCTGGTCTCCACACTACGATTATAAAATTTTAGCTATTCAACGGGTATAACGACGATTTTTGCGAAATTTTGCGCGTAAAAGAGGTATTGTTTTAAATCGCTTCGAACATGATTTGACAGCAATCTTAAACTCTTGTAATTTGACAACATTAGAGTCCAGGCGATTGTATGCTGGCCTGATATTTTTATATAGAATGATAAAATATAAGTTTCCCCTTTCCCCTCTCTTCCTCAATTTTGCTCATCACGACATACGAATCAGAAATCCGACAATTTTCTCTGCTTTCAAATACTCATCTAATTTATTATATAACGATTCGGTAGAACGTATACTTCGGGTGGCGAATGTTTCGCTGCGTGACCCACAGATTGTTTATTTTCCATTTAATGAATTTGCGTCTTTTATTTTGTTATGTATTTTTAATCGCTAAGTTTCACGGTTCTTATATTTTAATTTATGCTTATTATTTTGTAAAGGGAAATTCACGTTAATTTCTTCAATAAATAAATAAATATTTTGTTATGATAATATATTAGTTTCCATTAACAATTTTGATGAAAAATTGTTTATTATAATACAAATTATATACATTATGATTTTAAGCTTATATTTCTTATTACGTTTTACAATAACTTCTAAATTAGAAATGACTGTACTTATATTAAAAAGTCGATCTTGTTGCATATTATAAATAATGACATTTTTCATTAATATGTATAGATTATAATTGTAATACTAAATGTTCATGAAATTTCATAAAAATAATAATTCAGGATTCTTTATATTAAAAATACACTTACTTTTGATTGAAGTCTTCGAATCTTATGCTGTTTGCTGTAATCGAACACCATTTATGTTTTATTTCTGTTTTATTTAACCTATTTTCATAATCTACAGAAGATAACTGAAGATAAAGGCAAATACGGCGATACTGGAGTTTGAATTCTGAAGATTATAATACGAACTATCGAAAACTATGTTATTTTTTCTTACTGAGGTAAATTGCATTTACAATTTTAAACTTGCTACATTATTAATCAACGTATTTTATTTGTTTTAAAATTTGCAAAAGTCCAATGAAAATAGGTAAACACTCTCGTAATTATTATATAACTTTTATACGTCATTTTATTGAGGTTTGATTTGCATACGAAATTTGTTTAAAGTTAGTTTAAAACGAATTGGGCCAATGAAAAGAAACAAATATATATATAATTTGAAGTATTATTTTTTTAGATCTTACTACAATTGTAAATATTTATCTAAACATGTTTTTATTTTAGATTATATAATTTTAAATAGAGAATTAATCTTTTGTAGGTACCCAACTGAATATGCACAAAAAGTTTTTAAAAATTAAGGCAGGAATGATGAGGAGTAGGGTTAAATGAAAAAGAAATGGTTTGCTGTAAAATAATTCGTATAATTTCGCGTTCGTTAAACTTCTAATTATTACAATTCTATTTGTCGATAGTGTTCAGTATTAACGCTTCCTTTTTACTTCATCGAGACATCATTCGCATACATTCTCACTTTGTAATACAACGTCAATGAATCACAACTTTGATAAACATCAATTATAACCGGTTAAAAAAATAAATAAATAAACACAAGAAAATTAAAAAAAAAAATACATTCGTACGCTCAATTCATGAAAGACCACAACTCAGCTCATGTGCACGAAATAGTTATTTCGTATAGAATTGACTATATTGCCTTTTGCATTTTTGCGTATAAAATTATTCTCAAACAAATATGCATGGACAAATAAACCTATTATATACATAAAATAAAATTCAACCATGTCCAATGCATAATTGCATATATTAATATTCTTATTCATCTATAAATGTATCCCACGTGGGAAGCGTGTATGGGGTTCCATATGTAATTGTTTTGCGCAAAGAAACGTGCTACTTTTCACTAAAAAACATGCGTGTTTAGAGAGAAAAAAAAAGCAAACTTTCGTTTTGTTTTACTTCCGAATACACAATGTTCCGAAACTGTGATTTGCGTAAAAGTTTGATTGTTGGAAAGTGACAATTCGACGAAACGAGTACACATTGACAAATATCTTTTGCGCTTTGAGCTATCTCAGGCCGAGAAACGCGCTCGAATGACGAACATTCTTAGGTATTTTGGTCCTCGCGTTTGCTCGCTCAGAGTTTTAAGGCACTACTACCCATCGAGTTTTTACGAAACCCATTCTCGCACACTAATCGAACATATTAAAATAAAATTTGGATAAATACCTCTTTCTGTTTGACGCTTTATAATATAATTTATATATATATATACATATATATAATCTATACCGTTTTATGTCACTCTCTCTCTCTTTATACATATATATATATAAAAAAATCGAATAGTTGAATGGAACCAATTTTTGTCCAAAATATTGCTCGCATTTTGATTGATAAATTGTTATCAATTCAAATATAAATTTTGTCATTTGTTAAAAAAATATTTATGCGACACATGTGGATATATATATATAAATATATATATATACGTTTTAACTATATTCTGTGTTTGTAAATTGACTTTACATCTTTACATATAACGAATATACTTTGATGTACATATCTCGGTGGTTCAAATTTATATATCACGCAAACGTAATATTTGTACAACGTACATACAACGTATGCATAGTGTATACATATATATGCATATATTTCATAGAAATGTATATATATATATATTTATACATATACATAATTGCAGCGACAGTAAAATTTTTCACAGCGTACGCGTACGTATTCGCATTTTCGTCAGTCATTCGGTTGTAGATTATTATATAAACAATATGGCATTACGTCGTTTATTATGGCTTAATGATTACACTATTCTTCATTGTACATTGCTGCCTTGACCTGACTGGCAGGTAAGACTTGACCCTTATTTCTACGCATTTATCCAGCAATCAGGAAACGATCATTTGCTGACGGCAGTTTTTGCTTTCACGCGGGAAGATTTTCCATTTGCCTTAATTCAAAACTTATCACAAGAATAATATCTCCGATCAAGTTCTAAGCAGACTTGTGTTGATAATACCATCTGTATACAAATTTATTCGCTTGTTTAGTTTGTTTTGCACTCGGTAATAAAAAAATAATTTCTCGACATTAAGTTCATTGCACTTGAATTTCGCTGGTTATAAAAGAAAATATTTTTTTTTATATATTGATATGCAGATCTATTGTAGTGCAAACTATTTAATCTTTCTTACGAACGACATTAACAATATAATAACAACATTTTCTCGCGATTCAATTTTCGTTTCTTACTTACTCCCAAGAGAGCTCTTTCCGATTATCGGAATTTTTTTGCTTTTTTTAATGTTATACTAATTTAATTTTTAATGTTATAATAATTCACATATTGTACGTAATTAGTTCTTAAATATAAAGGATTGGATTGATTAAGTAATTAATTGGTTTATTGCTTTAACAAATATTATATTTTTTAGAATTTATGCTTCTTGTATAATTATAAAGACATTTTTTTTAATTGTGATACCCGTTTACGATACTGATAAAATGAAATTGTAAAGGGATCTATGTACATTTTATGACGAACAATAGTGACATCAGAAATGTCACTGTTAAAATTGTACTATTCTTCGGCCAATGAGTTATACATATATATAATTGATTTTAATGTTAAAATTTTATCGTTATTATTATATTGTAGAAATATAATAACATGTATAATTTTGTCAGTGTATAAAAGAATACTGAATTTTCAATTATTAAATATACTTTCTAAGGCACGCTATCTTTTGTAGATATGTTGAAAAAATATTATCAATTGTCATAGGACTGAAAACACGCGCGCATCGGCTTGATTATTCGTAGACGGAATACTGTGAAAAGCAGCAAGGCGAAAAAGGCACTCGTTTTGACTTTTCCTTTCGAGTTTCATTCGCATTATTAAGTTCAATCGATCATGTCTGATATTACAGAATTCTACGCGATTCTGACAAAATAAAAATAATTACAATATCTAATTGTAATTCTAAAGAACAATATTTATTAGGAAATTCGACGATATTTTGTTCTGTTGAGCCGAAGAACAAAATGTTTATATACAAGGACTCAGTTGGATTGAAATTAATACTTAACTATGTCGAATACAAGAATGAAATTTCGGGATTGCAATTCTTTGCGGACGACTATACTTTATACAATATATATATATACAATCAGAAAAACCATACATAATACTTTAATCTTCGTGTTATTTCATGGAAGCAGTTGTTTGAGCAATTTGATATTTGTGTCGCCAGCGTTCTGGCTTAAAGAATCTCGCGACCAGAAAAGAATTCGCAAATCTACGCGCGACTTTACGAGGCCAGTGAAAACAGGCCCCAACGTGGGCAACTAGTGAGTGTTTTAGTGCTTGATAATTTATAACGTACACTGAGAAGAAGTGTAAGTTGACAAAATCATCGTCGAAGAAATAAAGTAAATACAAGGGTTATATGAAAAAGATATCATTCCAATAATTATGAATTATTGCACAATGTTAACTAAACGGATAAAAAGAACTAATATTTCATTGATAAATAAACTTTATTCGTTCTTTTAAGGTCAATTCTCTCAGTGTACTTAATTCATAATGCGTATAAATATTCAATATATTTAAGACCTACAAACAAAGCGCTTGAATTGAAGGTTCACGTGAACTGAGTACACGTGGGATACCTAACGAAGGCACTTCTTTGGGGCAAGTCCATGTAGACAGGTGGCGAATTTTGGTTGATCCAAGTCGGTCTGTTTTGTTCGTTGAGGTTGCACGCCGTGTTCGAGTTGTTGTTGTAACCCAGATCGTCTCCAGGTCTGCTGACGGGGTTGTCCAAATAAGGCTTGAACAGTATAGCGTCCCTCTTGGCGGACGGTGCGACTGTCGGCGCGATCTTTGACTTGACCAGACAGAGCGGCGCGTCCTGCGGTGGACCGCTTTCGCACTTCATCGGCGGCGATACAGGCGTGTAATAGCAACCGTCTTTGAAAGGCACTTCTGTAGTTGCGATTTCGTGGGGCGAATGACAGTACATCGGCGGGTTCTCATCATAACAGGGTTTGCTTTTAACGAGCAAATCCGAATAGCACGCAGATCCTCGGAACGTACAGCAGTTGAAGTTGCAGGTGCCGAACGAGCCCTCCTGAGTGTGACAATACGCCGCGAGGCGCGGGCTCGCGCTCATTTCGTAACCACCGCGCGGCTCGGCGTCCTGGTCTTGGTGGCCGCGCGTTCTCAAATCCACGGGTGACTCCGGCGAATGGAACGAAGCGCCGTCCTGCGCCGAGGCTAGCCGCTGCCGCGACATCCCGCCCCTGAGACAAATCTCATCCCTGAGCATGGTCTCCTGCGACAGCCACTTCTGAACTTGTCTGCGGTTGATGTTGAACTTGTTCGCCGTGGCCCTCTGGTTGTTGGCGACGTCGCTGTCTCGATGGAAAGCGTCCAACACGTCCAACTTGAAGCGCAACGAGAAGGACCTTCGGCGCGCGAGGTCCGCCGGGTGTTGCGACAACGAGGACGAGGACGAGTAGTCGCCGTCCGCGTCGCTTTCGGAGCTGGATCGGTACGAGGTGCTCCCAGGGCCTTGGGGACTCGCGAGATCCTGCAACGGAGTCAACGCACTCGAGCCGACAGGTGATCGCCGCTCCGTCTCGCTGTCCGTGCACTCTCTCTCTCGCTTAAGCGCCAGCGAGTTTCGCTCTTCGTCCTCTTCGTCCGGCTTCTCTATTTTTATGCAGGGCACCATCTCGCTGTCCGAAGCCTCCCGGTCGTTCGCGAGGGCACCCTCCGGGCTGCTCGGCGCTTCGTTCTGGCCGTCCGAATACGGCCGACCGACTGCGCCTAGGTGCGCGTAACCGTTGCACCCCGAGCCCGCGCAATTCACGACTTCGTAGCCCGCGTTCCAGCAGCCCCTGTCCAGCGCGTACATACCCGACAGCGTGCAAAAGCCCATCTGTCCGTAGAGCGCGCGCGACGGCCCCGTCGACGGCGGCCCTTTCATCAAAGCCGGCACGTCCGCGGCCTTGGCTTGGTGCTTTTCCGCGCCCTGCTGGCAGCCCTTCCGCAAATTCTCCTCGCACTGCAGCCATTTTTGAATCTGCCGACGGTGGATGCCGTACTTTCGGGCAGTCGCCCGCTGATTTCCGCGACACTCCGCGTCGTTTCGGTACGAGTCCAGGACCTTGAGCTTGAAGGCCGGCGGGAATATGCGCCTGCTGCCCATTACACCTACGGTTTTGCGCGCACCGTTCAACCGCTGTTGACCCTTCACCGAGACCATCTTGATACCGCCGATCATGCCCCTACTCATCACCTCAACACCATGCGTCATAATCATAACCAAATTTGAACTCGCGACACAAACACAACAATCATCGCCTAGTGCGATGAGCGCGGCACATTACGAGTCTGCTATCTGTGCACGTCCGGCCGGCTGCTTTGTAATTCCACGACTACTCTGATCCCTTCCACCGCGGCCGCCTCGGCGCTCAAAGCCACTGGCTACCCCCTCCAAGCACCCGCCACTGACGCCGACAAGTCTCCCCTCCAAACTTCCCCGACGCCGTCCGAGCCCCCTCCGCGGCGACACCGCAGCCCGCGAACGTGCACAAAAATCGTGCCCTTTTTACCCAACTTTGACTAACTCTTTCACACCTCAGCGCCGTAAAAGTCGGCCATCTTGTCGTCCGACCAACTTCCGTTAATGACGCGCTAAACGTCACGGCCGGTGCGACGACGATCGGCGCCATGTTGTCTGCCACGCTCGTCTGACGCTTGTTCATTCCACCAAGTCAAGCCAGCCAGCGTGGAGTTCGCATTTTTATTATTCCTTGTTTCTCCTCGCGCGGCGCTAGAGGCTTCTCGGAATCTTATTTTGTTCGACGCATAATCGCACTTCCATTCGTTTTTCCATCAGACGATACCATCGGTCGCGCAATTACATGCGTCATGAGATCCGATCCGCAAAGGTCACGCTTTATCGGCGGCTTACATAACCGGGGTCCTACGACGTCGCGCAATTTTCGCCCCGACAAACGCGCATTTTGGGATCTCGTCGAGCGTCAACTCGAACGTCAATTCCGATGTTGTGTACAAACAAAATGACTTTTATTTTGGAAACGGCCCTGAAGCGAATAATTTTGTTCAACGCAAATGACAATTCTTTGTCATTTACATCTATTGTTGCAGCATTTAATAAACAACTCCTTACTATAACAATTTAATATTTTTTAATTTCAAATTCAGCGGTTTGTTTTCGTGTTTTATCGTTTAACTTTGTTAAGGAATTTTTTTTAAATATTGGGGGCAAAAAAATTAGTTTTAAAATGAAGAAAAAACGAATTTTTTAACAACTTTATTTTTGTAAATGATCGTAAACAACTTCGAATATGTAACTGATTTTATTCTAATGTCATTTCGTAAATGACTACGAATTTTTATAACATCGATACTAAAAGCCGACACCGAATAAAAAGCAAAATGCAATTCAATTTGTGAAACACATCGCTCAAAAATATGGTTTTACAAACGTGGTATTTACCATAAAGAAGATTGTTGCAAAACCTGTTACCTGTTTGAAAAAAAAAACCTGACTCCATTTTTACGATATTTTTAGAATGTTTATTTATGAGTTCTAAGTGTACCTCTCGTGGTTTTTCTTCTTAGTGTATTGCCAATCTAATATTATCTTGAATAGATTAGTCACCGTGAAACAATTTGCATTTGTTTTAAATGATGCCACGGTTTGGATCCATTTTCATTGTGACTTTAAATTCAATAAGTTGCAAAAATCACGATAACTTTTAAATTAGGAATTATACAATTTTTAAATCCTTTTATCAACGTGTATACGCGATTCTAGTAAAACGCAATGCAATTGTGATTGAATGTAAGCGTTTGTTTAAAGCATAAATATTGCAATATTAATTTAATGCATTATAACATAAGTTAAAGAAAAGCAAAACTGATTTACGCATTTCAAATAAATATCGCGTTTTTTGTATTTTTTATCCTTTTCTTTATTATTGCAAAATATTAACGAACAAAGTCAAAAAGTTGACTTTTTCTTCTTGGAATCAAGTGTTTTTCGTCTTTAATTATTATTTTATCAGCGATTATTTCAATAGAAATCAATTATCCGAATCGAAGATAGCAACAAACTGCAACTGAATAACGCCAGCGATTATTCGTCGTGGGGTTTTAATTGAACGTTATACACTGCTTTTACAGCGTCGCCAAAAAATTGTCACCGCAGTTTTGTTATTCGAAAACCACATCTCATCGAGCAGATAATAAAGCGATGAGTGGCTCTGTTTGTTTCTGTTCGTAAAACTGCGTTACGTACGTTCGATATCAATGCTAAAGACAGATGTATTTTCAATGCGGATATCAGCAATCAAAAACAAACATTTAACAAAGATAAAACGATGTCGCGTGTTTGATTTAGATTCTGCAGGAAATAAATTATTCGAGATCGCAGGTAGCAATTAAACTGTGACTACGTTTAATTTTAAGAGTATCGAGATGTTGAGTGTATTTATCAAACTGATTTGCAAACAACTGAAAACAACAAATGAATGATAACGCACTGGAGATGCAGTTGTATAATAATCAACTCGCAAAGGACACAAACAATACTTAGACTTATATCATTTATACACTCAGAAAAATTAAACTTAGAAAAGTGCTGTTTATAACACTAATTTGGCGACATTAAAACAAAATTCTATAAATTACTGTTTATAATAACATTATACTAAAAAATAGAAGGACAATTTGGTATGAAAAACTGTATTTTTACAAGGAAAAACCGTAATTTTTAGGTTTTTACTTTAATGTCTCCAAATTAGTATTATAAACAGCAATTTTCTACGTTTAATTTTTCTCAGTGTACACGCAGAAAAATGTTGCGTTAATAATTACACAGAAAAGTATTAAAAATTATTAGTAAATATTTTGACTAAAATATGTGTAATATTTATTAATTTTTAAGTATTGTTAAAAATAGAACTACAGTCAAGCATTTAATACTTTACAAGTAATTTGTAATATGTTGTTTTTGTACAGTAAATTTTAATAACCGATATTTTATTATTTTGATCATGATTTTTACTGTGTTTTGAATAATGTTTACTAAACCTTGTTTCAGTGTGAATATAAAAGAAGTACGTAGCATATATATGACTTGTTATGTATATTATAAAATATTTAAAAAATTGTAATTATTTAGTTGCATTTTTGTAATTAATATTTTATGTAATACGAAAATCGATAACTTTATTGTGAACTTCGGAACGGAATTTGTAATGTGTAAAAAATAGAATACTATGCTTTTAATCTCGTAGAATTCGAGAATCCATTCATGAAACGGATTGCAAGAAAAATGAGGTTTTAACCGGTCAACACCTGTGCGCATTCATCTACGATTCGTATTGTGGTAGAAAGACCTGCAAAATTTATCCGCTTTGAAACTTTTTTTCTCAATTCAGGTCAAAAGTGCCGCCTCAACTTTTCAATGTCTTTCGGTCGGAATTTAATTTTGATGTATGTCTTCCTAGTTTTATCGAATATCATTACGGGCATATATATGTGTATGGTATATTAAATTTAATATATACGTAAAGTGAATAGCGTATTATATACGTATATATAAATCTATAATGTACATGTCTTTAACATATACACTTGTATTATAGCATTCAATAAAAAAAATTGCCAGAATGAAATTACAATCTAAATGTTAGGTTTCTATACGCACAGAAATGATATAGTTGAATTAAAGAAATGATTTTGTTAAGCGTATTTTATCAATTTGTCTGTGAAGTATCTGAGTTCAATTCGTAAATATTTACACTTTTACTGAAGCGCTTAATATGTTTTTACAAAATTAGTGTGTTGATTCAAATAAAAAATATCAACAAATTTATATTTTGTTGATCTGACAAAACTATTTGTTTAGTTAAATAACAAATATTATTTAGGTTTTCCAATATTATGCATAATTGATTAACAGTTTCACACTGAAAAATATAATCTTACAAATTTTACTAAACTAGATAATAAAAGTAGGAAAAATATGCAAAAATGTAAATAATATGATAAATTACGGTCAGAAGATTCTAAAAATATGTCAAATATTACCAAATAATAATTGGTAAATACCATGATATTGTTTAATATGTTTATTTACGTTTTTGCTTACTTTTCCTCCTTTTATTATCTAGTTTGGTAAAATTTGTAATATTATATTTTTTCAGTGCAGAATAACAAGTATTGTTCCTATTTCTATTCTATTATGG
>JABFQC010006986.1:0-10389 GCA_022817085.1 Psilanteris sp. ZL-2020
ACGAATTCTTCTCAACTACTAAGCAAAATCCCCTATTCGTTAGCAGATAGTTAATTTTTCACTGTCTAGTCGAATATCATTTAATGTATAGATGAATTCTTCTTGGCAATATATTCAATGGAAAATCGTGTAATTATTAAACGATTCTATTAAGCATTAAACGAACGTTTTAAGAGTGTGTATATATATACCTATATATATATATTCTTCCGTAATTGCCTCGCCGCGACCAAATACTTCGGCGTAATTCGGGTATTTAAAATCACCGCACGCCGGCATTCAGCAGCCGATCGCGTGCATCTACACGCATATATAGACACGCGCGTCCGCGCCCGTAAACGCGCAATTAAGATTACGCCGCTGGTCTCGGCGCGCGCGTCGATCGTATCGCGTCGGGCGGTTGTTTGCGCGAGTCGCGCTCGTTTGACGAACTTCGGACGATGGGCGACAATCAGAAATGCAAATGACGCGCGTGTTATTGCGAACGCGCGATTCGGCCGCGCGATATTCGCGTCTTTTTTTAACGCGCGGCCTTGGTCCCGCGCGAAATCGGCGCGGCCTCGAGCGCCGTCGTCTCGCTTCTCGGAATTATTGGGACGACGAGCGATCGGTCGGTAGCGCGGCTTTGTTCGCGAAAAAGCCGGCGCGTGCCGTTCCGCGCGCGACGCGACCGACCGGTGACACGGGCTTATGCAAACGAGCGCGTGGCTGAATTCACAAACACGGCGTCTAATGTATTCCGAATTGATAGTCGATAGCCAAGGTCGCGCGGGTGACGTTCGATGGGAACCCGGTCATCGCCGAATCGGACTCCCGGTATGGGACGGCGCGCTGTAAAAAAATCATGAATGTCGTCTGCCAACCAGGGTCACCGGGTTTGTAACTCCCTTCACTCGCGTTCTTCGTCATCATCGGCGTTAGATGGGTCTGCGCGCGCTTTGTGACAAATCGAGAGAGGACGCGTGAATCGCCGGGTCGCGCTTTCGTCGCTTGTTTCGTACGTGAGGCTGATTGGCGCCGAAAGGTGGACGGGTTTTGAAATTCGAAGAAGGCGAAAGGTTTATAAACGATCGCCGGGATTTGACGAGACGCATTTTTTGACGGTTTTGGTTGACTTGCAAAATGACGGCGTGCGGTTTGAAATGCACGGAAATCAGCTGTTTGTAGTTTTGTATTTTGACAAAGCAACCGATTGGGGTGTTGGGATACGAATGAGGGCAATTTTATGCACGTAAAATGTGATGATTTTATTTAAGTTTCAAACTGTGATTATTAAGGAATCGTATTAAATCAATAATAATAGTTTTTTGCAAGGAAAATTTACAATTTTTCAAGGAAATGTTCTATTAAAAATTACTTTGCCAAAAGAGTACTTTGATGCGATGTTTGTCAACAAAGAATGATTACTGTTAAAACACAGTAAAATATAGGGAAATCGAATTAATGTTTACGATATTTAGAGGTCATTTTTACGTGTTGACAAACATCGCATCAGAATACTGTTTTGGCACAGTAATTTTCAATAGAAATTTTTCTCAGTGTATAATATAAAAAAATGATTTCTATCAGAGTAAAATTTAATATGGTTAAATAGGTTGTTTAACTGAATTTATTAGATTCGTTTGATATTCAACGTTTGGAACTTCAGGCACATACACTGAGAAAAAAAACTTCATAAAAAATTACTATACGTACAACATCGCCGATCGAAAGACAACATGCAGAATTATTTCATAGAATTTATGAACAACCATATTATGCATCCGAAAATGTTTAACATACTTTACGGGAAAACTTCTAATGCATCTAATAATTACACACTAGCAATAGCTAGTAATTAATTAAATAAATGTTCTTTATGCCAGTTTCGAAATAATATGGTAAAATCAATTAAAAATACAGCAATTCTTATGGGAACTTAAGGATCGGTGAATTATGTTTGTAGAACAAAAAAAATGGAAAAAATTCAATTGTATCTTAGATTTGAATTATGTTATAATAAATTACTTTTTGTAAATTATTATTCATTTAATTAAGTTAGATAACATTCTTGATGATATTGAAACAGAAAAAAAAAGAGAAAAAATTATTCTCGTTCTCGTTCCGGTTTTTGAAATTGTCGAAACCAAAATTTTCTCTTCAAACTTTCTTCATTTCCACGAATACATTCCCCGTCCTTACATCTCCAGTAGTTTTCCCTTCGACTCCGGCATTTCAAGCGCAAAACCGTTGACACCGTCAATCGACCCGCGACTCGCGCATCGTAACGCGCGACACATAATTCGTTAATTCTTTTGGTCGTAAAAACATGCCCGCCGTTTTGCCTCGTCGTTCCGTTCGGGTCCGCTCTCAACCCCACAAAAAACCCACGCGTCGTCTCTAAACCGACCGAAGCTTGCGTCATAAAAGAAAGTGAAAATGATTGCCCGAAACGCGCGACCGCCGGCATTTGAATTCGGCTCTTTGTGCGCGCGTACGGACAGCGAAAATAAAATTAAAATTTATTGATTTACAAAACGGCCGAGCAATTGTGCGAAACGTCGGTGCGTGCGAACGGTGTCGTGTCTCGGAGGAAGTGGCCATTTGAATATTTCGTGGGCCCTCGTTGAAACACAAAAGCGGACGCCGTCTCGGTCGAATGATTTAATTTCGAATGGAATCGAACGCGTTGCGCAGCCAGGCGAGGCCCTCTGCATTTGCAAGCATTAAAATGTAACCAGGTTAATCGCGAAGATCGCAAAGATCGCAATTGATTACGAGCGCGCCGAAGTTAAACAAGTGGCACGCTTCTCTTTGCGTCCACCCCTCCACTCCGATTTATTTCTTCTTTCCTTCGATCGGTGTTTTCGGCGAAATTCAACAATTATAACAATCTTGAACAAATATAAAACAAATATAAAATCTTAACAATTATAATAATGATAATAATAATAATAATAATAATAATAATAATAATAATAATTAAATAAGTTCCAAACGATACACTGAGAGAAATTTGGTAGTGAAAATTAGCATGAATAATGGTAATTGCGAATTAGGACTGAAAAATGAAATAATTTTTAACATGTTTTGTGTTATAATTTTGGATAAAATATATTAAAAATCTTACATACAACACGACATGTGTTAATTTTTACTATCAAATTTCTCTCAGTGTACACTGAGAAACGAAACGTAGTACAATTCACTAGATTATCTGTTAATGTCAGAATATCAAATAGAATCTGTATAATTTTCTATTACCTATATAGGAACAGATATTATATACCTGTTTAATTATAGGTAATAGATTTAATTTTTGCATACACGCAGAAAAATGCTGCATTAAAAATGACTGAATGTTCAGTAAATATTACGAAAAATACAGTAACTCACGGATAAAATAAAAATTTAGTCAGAAATTACCGAACTTTTCAGAAAACATTGACGAATGTTTGTAAATACATACCGGAAATTCATCAATGTTTACAGTAAAAGTTCGTTATTTTCTGACTGAATTTTTGTTTTGTCCGTGAGTTACTGTGTTTTGAATAATATTTACTGAACATTCAGTAATTTTTAATGCAACATTTTTCTGCGTATTAATCCACACGTATTATTTTACCAGACTCGTCATAAGAAATACAAAGGTATTTGTAGTGTTTGCACATATGTATCCTATGTGCAAAAAAAAACTTGACACATTCTATCATATATTCCGACATTAACAGATAATCTGGTAAATTGTACTACGTTTTTTTTTAATATATATGTAAATACGCGGTGCAAAAGTCGGCCGGTTTTTGTGGGAAGGACTCGGTGGCGGGCAAATAAAAGCGGCGCTAAATATGCGTAACAATAATTGTGACGAAACCGAAAGTCCTTCGGGAGTTTTGCGGAGAATAGACCGGGCCCGGAGCGGGACTTCTAAGCCCTCGAGAGGGCCTTGAGCCGACGCGACCATTTTCGCTTTCTCGGACGGAAAAAAAGGACGAAGCAAAAAAAAGGAGAGAAAAAAGCGCGCCTCTTTCATTCGTCGTCAGAAGCGGCGATTTTGCGCTGGTTAGTGTTATAACATTTGGTTATTTCATCGAACCGGCCGATTTTAGCTTCGGAGAAGCGCGCGGCCGTAAACGAGAGCCGAGGCCGGCGGAACCGACCGTCGCGCCGCGCTTTGTCCTGGCGCGATTTCGCGCGGCGTGGTCGGCGCGCGCCAGCGGGGCAACGCCGTGCCGTCGACGAAATCTAGGAACGCGATCAATCCTGGCGGTTGGAGAAGTGTGTCATACGAGCACCTGTTCCGCGGTAATAAGGAGGATCTCGTTTGTTATCGCGGGCACCTGCTCGCGGTGTATTTAACGGACTCGCACCCTTCGGCTTCGGGCATCTTCGGGATGGTTAATAATAGGAGCTGACCCACATTGCCGGTTACCGATTTCGGCATTGAACCGAGAGTCACGCGCCAAATATGAGCGTTTTACGGAGTGAATAACAAACGTGCGAGTCAACGCGATTGCGCAATCGGCCGAAATAACGTCGACGGAGGAAATTGACGCACGCGACGGAGAATAGTCAAACCGACCGATCGAGCACTTGACACGACCGAAAGCGAATTCGGCCGTTCGTGCGGGTTGAGGTTAAGCAAAGAATAAGTAATTACGAAGCAATTGCGTAAATTTAGTCTGGGTTACTCGCGGGAATTACATGCGGTTTTTGCGTGCCGCGTTCTACTAGGGGATTTTGACATGAAAATCAGCGCGCCACCTGTCAACGATGGGTCGCAGTTTTCCATTGAATCCAACGCGTAATTGAAGCGTTTGTTTTCAAGAAATTAAATTTGATAAATTCTCATGAAAATAACGTGGTTGTAGTATAAAATATCGATTAAGTAAAATTAAAAATTCGCTATTGTATTTATACAAATATATATTCTTACAATGAGCGAAATAAATGCCGAAAAATTAAAAAAATAAAATTAATGTCATGAAAATCGTCATGTCATGATCGTTAAAATCTAGACGGATCCGTTTTATTAAAATATTTATCTCATATAAATTTAAAACTGCATACAAATTCTGTCTTTTGACAATCAAAAATATCGTCTTAAAATTCGATGAATTTTGTTTTTAATTACAGCCTTGTAATAAACATTCGAAAACAATTTAAACCAATCAAAGGATGTACCCTTTGATTAATTCCTCACAATTAACCGGTCAATATTACGATCGATCCACGCGTTACGACCAAAATTCGTTCACAACCATCCGTGCGTTTGGCATATTAAACTATATTATCCAATACTCGAAAAATTACGCAAGGTTGCGTCCGCGGTGAATTTCGGCCTCGTCGAGAAGTCGTCCTGTGTTGGCTCGGTCCTAATTTCTTTTGTGAATCCTAATTCCGGTTCCAACCGCTAAACACATTTTTATTATTATTGACCCTCTAAAAATACTGATACTGTTTAATCAATCCTCCACAGCGCGCAAGCTGGACTTGGGCCTCAGGATCTGCGCAGTCGACCCTGAGTTACGTAACGCAACTGCTAATCGAAAATACCCGGACAAGGCCTCGGCGCAAAAAATGATTCTCCGCTAATTGCCGAAACGCCGCAGCCGCTCGCCGCCTCGTCTCGCAGGCTCGGAATTTTTATCGTCGGTCTCAATTTCAACGATATTTTCATCGCCCGATCGCGATTATATACGCGTCCGAATGGGAAACGCGACGGACGATTGCGCCATCCCAGGATCGCGATGATTGACGGCGCGACTGTTACGGAAAGTCGATGACTCCCGCGGCGAGAAGCTTTTCCGCGTCATTAGTCGGTCGAACGTCAATACCGCGGTTGACATAATGGTAACAAGGTTGAAGCGGGAGAAAAAGCCGAGCAGATAGACGCACGTCGGGGCGTTAGCCCGCGCCAAACGGATCGCGTTGTACGCGCTGACGTTTATTATTTTTGTTGACCAATCGGCGGCCGAGCGATCCCGACCCGGCCGACGCGTGTTCCCGAAGCCGCAAGACGCGCGCAATCGTTTCACGGAATTCCCATTTGGAGTTTCAAAGGGACACGGAAACACGAGGCGTCGAGTGGTACGATTGTTTACGGTTACGAAAACGACTCGAAATGAAAAGGAAAATCCTTTCACGCGGACGATTGTATGGGTCTGAACGAATTCAGGGGATTCCTGGAAATTCCTTTAATGAAACGACCGCTTTTCTCCGGCCCAACCAGATGCCGGTTGGTTGCAACCGGAGGAATCGGACGTTTGATGGATAATGAAATTTGGTCGATAGATGACGAAACGTTGATTGAGTGAAATTGACTGAAAAATTCAGTTTCAGTTGAAATAACTGAGATCTTAAACTAAGGTGCCATGTTCTGTCAAAATAACCGATTTTTTCGGTTGCGTTGGTTTATGTTTTTTATATATACACGTAGAAAAAAGTTATATTGTAAATTGCCATACTTTCTAGCACTCCAAGGATATTTGCATTACTGTTCCGGTAATTACTGTACATGGAGAAAAATTTTATATTCAAAATATATATTATGGTATTTCAAGGATTTGGAACCAAATATTTCTAAAATTATTATACATCTTCTATATAATACAATATCTTTTAGACAAATTAGCTATATTATCTATGAAAATTTGCTACACGGAAAAAAACATTGTATTAAAAATTACTAGCAAAATATTAAATGTGTGACATTAGTGTTCTATTTTTAAATTATACTTAAAAATTAGTAAGTATTGCACATACTTTAGTCAAAATTTCTGACATTTTAATAAAATTTGCTGAAGTTTTATGTATTATTTCAAAATACAACACTTCTGTCACACAATTGATAATTTATGAGTAATTTATACTCATACTTTTATTGTTTCCGTGTATAAAGTATAGTAACTTCCATAATACTAATCATGATATCCTTATAAAGCTATAAGTATGGTATTTTACAATTAGTAATTTAGTATAGTATAAAGTATAGTAATTTTCCATTGTTTTTGTTTAAAAATTCTTGGAGTGCCAATAGTAATTTTTAATATAAATTTTTTTCTGTACGTACCTCGACTGCGTGTAGTTGTGAGGTTGAAGTTTTTCCAGTTTTCAAGATCGTTTGACTATATAAGATATTTTCTAAAATAGTATCTAATCTTAAGACACTTTTAGTATATATATATATTTTCTAAGGAAATGTCTTGAAACGAGACATTTATGTCTGAAACATTATTGAAGAAATATTTTACGTTGCCGAATTTTGTACCGTTCGCTATGGAAACGTTATTTGGACGCGCGGGTTCAAGATCCGCGTTACTCGAATAATACCACGTCGCGATCACGAGATAGCTTATTGATCTTGATTGGTTTGTCTTCGGCGTGTTGATTTAGTTCACACAATCTGCGCGGTCTCTGATTACATTTTTCAATAATCTGTTTCTATCACACGTGTTGAGAACTAGAAAACGATTGTCGTTGGCGCGGGTTCAAGGACCTGCTTATGAAAATGATCGTTTGATTTGTTTCGAGGAATGGCACTCGAGTTCGAGAAATTGCCTAAATAAATAAGATAGCGCTCGGTTTTGTGTTTAGATAAATTTGATATGTACATATTTCCTATTTGTTTGTGAGCTGACCTTCGACGTGACTCGAGAAACTTGACATTCTAATTTCTGAATCCTTAATGTTTATCAAACGATGATAAACTCATTTATAACAATGTGCGAGTCGAGCGTAACGCGCGAGCGAGTCGAAACCAGTCAAGTTCGACCGGTTCGTCGCGAGCCGGGATCCGCCGGTTATGAGCGCGAATCAACGTCCCGGGTGTTTATGGAATAAACAAATGAAACAAATGAACTCGTTCCGACACGCGCCGAGAAAGAATTGTCCTTTCGATGGATCGACCGGAATTGCGAGGACGAATTTTACGTCGAGAAATATGGTCTCATAGAATATAATAGATTTGTAGATATCATAGAATGATGGCGATTATTACAATTATTGCGTTTAGTATGAATGGGTGGTTTGTTTTATGAATGAAATGTAGGGTAGAGAGATGGTTTTATGGAATTTTATTATTGAAGTAGATATTCAGAAGTTAATAAAATAAACGAAAATTGTAGGTATTGATACGATGAGAGAAATTTTACAGAAAATTATACTGTTTTAAACAGTAATGAAAGGATATGTAATGATAAAATGGAAATGTTAAAATTTACATCATATACTGAAATAATCGAATAACGTACTATTTTATTTTTAATAACTTAATGTTTAAACAGTAAGATTTTCTGTTATATTTCTCTCAGGTTTAATTACAAGTTTTTAGTAATGATTATATTAATTTGCTATTTTATTATTATAATAATGAATCGTTTCAATTAATGTTTACTTATTTATTTATTACAATTTTATTACATTTTAGTATTAATACAGATACTTTATAATGTACTTTTATAGAACGTATTATGATAAAATGTAACTATCATTTTATAAATATATACATGTTAATAATTCACAATAATTCATATCAAAGAAATCAATTTCATTATCATTAATTATTTTAATTATCTGACAGATAGGGTATGGTTATATGCATAGACAACAATGTATGAAAACTATGAATAAATGTACTGTATTTTGTCTCAAATATCAATTTAGATTTTTAAAATTTAACAATTTATTTACTAAATATTATATATACTAAAAAAAAACTGTACGCTTGAAACAACCGAAATTGACACAGCAGATTTCATTTGGTTTATAAAAATATGAAATTTCAGTTGTATCAGCTGTAAATGTCTGCTCGTTTCAATATTATAACCGTATTTTGTAGTTGTGACAATGGATGAATATATTTATTAACAAGAACTATATAATTTTTTACTTTAAAGTTTTGTTATAATTTTCTCTCACTAATAAAATAATAAATAAATTTGATCTCAGAAGCATATATGTACATGTTTTAAAGCAAAAATGATTATATAATAATTCTGAATTATGTATGGACGTTTTATATGATATATATATTATTTATTTATTATAATATATAGTTTAATAAATTTTACTATTTTTCTTGTGAAGAAGAGAAGTAAAACATCTTGGAGATGAATTGTCCTGTCAAGATAGAAATGTAATTTAATTTATATAAAACTTTTTTATATTTATTCTGGAATGATTCAAAGTAATTGTTATTTGAAAATATTACAAACAGAATTCGTGGTTGCATCTCGTCAAACGATGAATAATTAAATAGTTTTTATTTTATTTAAGATGAAATGCGTTTAAATGTAAAGAAATCTAGTTCTTTTTGAACTAATTTTACTTTGACTGCATTTTTCCATGGAAATATCATTCATTTTGTGAAGCAGGAATAATGCATCAAAACGACAGTTTGAAACTGTGATCTTCAAAGATGGTCGAAGTTTAAATTGGAAGAAGTTATAAATTGGAAATTTATTTGACAAAATTTCAGATACGGACGTTGTCATTTGTGCGCAGAAAAGTAAATGGCAATTATAATTGCGCGACGGTTATTATTGACTTTGACAGGCTCATTATTGGCTTTGCTTTGTTTTCCAAATCGATAGTTTTAACTGTAAACATAGTAAATGCGAAAACAATGTAAACTGAAATCTAAAAGCAAATTGAAGGAAATTTATCGACAGGTGACGTTTAAGCCATTAAAATTACGCCAAAATGTTGTTGGAATTTAATTAGAATATTACGACGGGTGGCGTAGTTCTTGTAGCTATATTCGCGTTCTACATTGTTTCAATTTTATATAGTAAATACATGCGTTTGCTAACGTTTGTATCGTATACTTTGAATTTGTATATATTAACGAACAAGTTTGAAATTAATTAAATTAAAACAATAGGAATGTAGTAAGCTTGTTTATTTATATAACATTTTCATAATCTAATATTACTAAATGTTCAGTATAAAATATGTACTAAATATATCAGTATTAAAAACATATCCCCACTTGGAAATTACCGAAGTACTATTCCAAATTCAGTTTACCAAACAAAATTACCAATAGTTACAAAAATATCGATAAATTCAAGGTATATGTTTACAAACACTCATCAATGCTTCCCTGTAAATTTCGGTCATTTACGAAGTATCACATTTTGTTTTTATTTTAAGAAAATGAAACCTGATTAGTCGACTAATTTTATTTTATTTTTTATTTGTTCAGGGCAGCCCCGTCCGACTAGAATGATTTCATATTTCACGAAATGATCATAAACGCTAGATGGCGGTAGTATCTAGTGGTCCAAACTGTATATAAATATACTGAAAATTATATAGTTATTACCCATCAAACGTGATTCAATTAAATAATATTAAAATAAATTAAATATTATTTAAATATATTTTCTCAAATTGTATTTATGTCTA
>JABFQC010006987.1:0-10389 GCA_022817085.1 Psilanteris sp. ZL-2020
TTTTTTCTAACGTTAATAGAATTAATACTTTCAATCAGGGATTTTTAATTTGATCAAATTTAAAATATATTAAATTATTTTATCATTAAAATTATTATTATTATTTACACTGTATATTAATATATAATAAAAAAAAAAAAACAAAAAAAATAACAAAAAAGTGAAATATATATTCAAAAACAAATCGATTTACAATCGTCAAAATGATGGCAATAATTTTTGATTGTAGATTCGTGTTCAGGATTTATAATATCGGCAATAAAATATAAGACGTGATGAGGAAATCGGTCTTCCATATATATAAGTATCTCAAATTTCATTATATTTACATTGCCCTGACCTTGAAGTTCGATTCAAATTTGCGTCAATCTAAAATTAAAAAAGTCATTATTTATATCTTGAAAATCATATATATAAAAATAATTCATTTCCTTTCAATAACAAAAAAATCAAAAGAAAAAAATAAAAAAATAGGGAAACTATGATTGTCAAAAATTGAAACATTACATCTAGTGGCCTCGCCATTACCTCGTTTCACGCCCCACAATTCGCGCATTAAATAATTCCGTGCAGCTTTATACTCGCAAGTTACAGTTACCATCGTAAATTGAACAAAATGCCCACAATAAGACACCAAATAGACCGTACAATTTGTGATAAAAGTAATAAGGTACATCTGCGAATAAAGAAATCGAATAAATAAAAATAAATTCGCGATGTTTGAGCGTCACGTAACTCGAGGCCAATTGAGGTACGACCCAGGTAATGTCATTTCATGGCGCAACTGATCACGTATTCACCTCGGAATCGTTCGGCTAAACGGGCCTCGTATTTTTGTATTCGTCCCAAAGTGGTTGCTCTCGGCCGCGCTCTCGAGTGTCACGTCCGTCGAATCGTTTCGGCCGATTATTTTGCGCAACCCGAGCGCGATATGTAACTGCCGATCTCTTCGGGGTTTCGTTCTTTCTGGCTCGCGCGGGGCTTATTCAAAACGCGGGTCACGCGAAACCTTATCAAAAATGCGAGATATTAGTCAAGATTAGGCGAAACCCGTTGTCTCATCAGCTCGAGCGGCTCATCTGCAAATTAATCGGCGCTCGTTATTACGCGCGAGGGATTACGATTTGTCTGTATTAGCGAGTATCATTGGGTCATGCGGGTGAATGATGGGATTCGACGCGAAAGAAAAACAGTATTTTCATCCGCGCGCACCAACAAGCCGATTGGGAAGAAATTGAAATAAGTTTTTGTCCGGTTACGACGCAGAGTCCCGACAAAAATGGTTTATCCCCGGCCTCGCGGTGTCGCCTACCGATTACCCATCCGCGTACCTACCACGCGCAACTTCGCTTCACCGGCAGGCGGCGACGCGGTGGTTCCGTCCGGCGCGGCTGACAGTGATCGATCGGGTGCCGGACTTTTCATTAATAACCGATAATGATCCTGTTTAAACCAATACCGATCGCCGCAAGGGTGGGTTTGTGTTATTGCCGGTGCGGGCCATAAATCACGTGACTTTGCGGGACCGTTCGCAAGGTTTTCAGGGTCTGGTGGTCGCGATTCGAATCGCAGAAAAAGGGCCCCGCAACGACGATGGACCGATTCGATGCCCGGTCACATAGCAGTCTTGCCGTCGACCATTCGCATGTTAATATCCGGTTATACGTAAAGTATGGAGGCGTACGACCAGTTTGCATGGAAACTAAGGCATTACCGGGGACCACCGGAGTCGAGCCACTCGTTAAACGGCTCTCTTTGCCGACACCTTGGGAAGATCGTGATTCTCTTGCGAGGCCCCTCCGTTCTCCCAGCGTCCCTTACCGACAGCACGAGATCGCTAATTCCGTTTCCACGCGGTTATCCGGATTATGCTCAACGGCGCAGTTAAACACATATATACAATTATATAAATATTCGTACGGGTGCTCGAATATTGTGCGCGCACAATGCGATCGGAGCGAGGCTGGATCGGCAAGTAACGAGCTTTCGAGAGACGCCGAGGATCGGTTTTTTCGTTCGACGCGATCAAAAATTAATTGCAGGTATAAGTAGCCAGAGAGCAGCTCGATAAGCAAATTCTGCTGGTCGAAAAGTTCTGGAGCAATAATAATGGTCGGGATAAACGAGGAGAAAAATCGGTTGCAAATCGAGCCGAGAATTGAAGGGGTTTGAATAGGAGGATTCGGAGATTAAGATCAGTTAGGTGGTGAAGGTTTTGAGGGGAAATTCCGAACGGGTTTCAGGAGGAAATGGATTTTTATTAAACGGACAATTGTGTGGATAAATCGGTATGTGTTTCGTTGGGAAAGATGCAAGGAAAATGGAAAAATTTGTGCGAATATGAAGAATCATATTACGGTAGATACTCTATCTATGTGAACGTGGTCAAAGTGCATAGATAGTCTTAGGTATGATCTTCGATGTGTAGGAGTAAATTACGCGGATAAATAAAGCGCAAATGAGCGCGGAGGAAATTTTAAATCTTTTAAAGAGGGAGGGGGTTTAGAATTTCAAAAGTTAATATGCATTTAAGTGTATGGCTGTATCTAAAGTTAAACTATATTATGAAAATGTAATCATAAAATATGTTTATTATAAATGAGTATAGTATAAAAATTTATTTATATGAAATATAGTAATATATATTACTGCAGTCGGTTTTGAAAATTAAATAATTTTATTTCAATTGCGATGTGTTCAATTTTTTTTAAATTGTATAAAGTAGTATTCTAAATACGAAATTATCAATATTATGGCGTTGTAAATAAATAAATATTTATTTTTACTGAAATCGGTTAAAATCGGATTCTGATAGATCGAAAATATGAATATAAATTGAACGAATTAATTCTGAAATGATGTTGAATTGCGATGCGTTTCCTTATCGCATACTCATTACATTATCATTCACCCTCCTTATCGAAGTAACTTGGAAATAATATACAAATATTTTCATATTTTTTATACAACAATTCATTATTATTGAACAACACTACTTATTGCTAAAATCACTTATCCCCAAAAACAATGTCAAATTATTTTACTTTTTTCAAAATTTATTATAACCATGAGGAATTAAATAGGATATATAATGTACATAGGATACCAATAAAATATTTAGTTATGTTTTTAAGATATTTTATTGTTAATTGATAACCGTTAAGGTCATCTACTAACGTTTCGTCAAAACGTTCCCAAAAAAAAATAACAGAAATTGGTTAACATTGTTAAAAATTATCGACGCAATTTGCAATTTGAATTAAAAAATAAAAAATTGTAAAAATCGTGATTTGACAGTTTTGGTAATGGTTGTTTTATATACATTTTGTTAGTATTGCTTGTTGTGTGAAATGACGTGCAAAATGACTTTATATACAAATAATTAATAACCAAAATTATGACGACATCAATTTCTGATGTATTATTGTAAAATTAAAACTTAACAATACAAATAACTTGAGAATGATCCAAAATTAGGATCGAAACGTCGTTGTGAACACAATAACATTAATTGACAAATAAATTATCATCTTTTGAAAAAGATTAATGTTTTAAGTCTGTTTATGATAAAATTAACTTCCTTTGACAAATAATCCTTAAAATACAGACAAAATTAACTTCAATTAAATAATAATAAAAAAAAATTAAAAAAGACGTGCAGTAAGACGTGGCATCAAAGTGTCGTCGCTGAAACGAAAATTGGAGTACAAACTGTATGGCTTACGAAAAGCAAATGAAGTAGCTGCTAAACAAAAGCAAAAAGCGCGGGTCGCGTGAATGGGCTGTGAATTCGAATGTAAACAAAGGTTGGCAGTAGCCGATGAGAGGAAGAGTTCAAGTTGACTGAGTTTGTATCGCGTCGGGGCGCTAAGGAGGGCGTGTCGTTGCATGAAAAGAGCGTTGAATGCGTCGCGCGCTCTAAGTGACAATGTCATTCAGTACGTCGGCTCGCTAATTTGCCGTCATAAAGACATACTGAATTGAAATAAATAACGGACTGACGTTGGCCTACCGCGCGAGGTGCGAAATGGATCCTGCTGGACATCGCAAGTCCGCTGTTACTTCTTCAATGCAAATGCGGTCCACCTTTTAAAACGATAATTCATTTCGCACTCATTTAAGTGGCAACTTTTTTGCGACGCTTTTGTCCTTCTTTCTTATCTCTTGCCGTCGCAGTTACAGAAATAATTTGAAGAACTATGGTAAATCGTTCCGTAATTAGCTTTACCGAAAATAAAAAATCATTTTATATGTTTATATGTATAAATATATGTATAAGTCCCTGAATTTCACAGATACAAAGCCTTAATAAATAATCTTCTTTATATCGACTATATATGTAGTATTCAACTGTATTATTAATCCATGCATTTGAAAAAATATATTTAATTTCAATATAAAATATTATTGCATTATAATTTTTCAATAATTACACAAATTTTGTTTTCTGAATTAAATTCTTTTAAATATAAAAATTTGATTTCTTCTATTCATTTAATATTATTATTATTGGTTATTAGGAAAACTCCCTAACTTGATTACGCTGTAAGTTTTCATCTCTTTAATGTTCCTAGAAAATTTTATTCGGACTTTTTATCAGTTTTTTTTCTCAACCTGCGTCATACTCTCCCGAACACACTGCACATTTTTTATAGCTGCATTTTTTATTCCAAACATAAAGAGTTAAAGAATTTGACCGTGGCAAGTTGCTTCTTCGCGTACATCATGAAAGCATATTTATGTCACTATTTCGAGTATTGTAACGTTTCTCGGTTATATTAAGGATCGGCAACGCTGCAGCTCATAAGTTTCAGCGTTTAAATTACACCGATTGGTTCTTAACCTTTGCTACACTGAACAATGCCTGGGATGCATTCTGTAATTGTTATTTTAATAAGCTAATTTTCATCACAGTTCAGCAGCGCGAGCTAACAGGTACGAGTAAGACCATAGCCGTATCGACGTCACTTGCCACGTGATTAACGACTGGGCTCACCGGCGAGGATATTTTTGTAGCGACGGTTGCGACCACTGTACTCAAATTGTTAAAGTAATTTGACAATGTTGACTAGATACTTAAATTTGTTTGCAAAGTGTAATTTATTTGCTATAAAAATGTTGAGAAATGTGTATTCCCACCTGTGCGCTATCATGAGCATTATCATTTTTCTGAATCTGTTCTCATGCTCGTTGCCAGGAACAACTCGATAATTCAAAACCGCGGCACCACCTGTCTCTATCTTCTTAACCCCAACAACCATGGACGCCCGTGGTTACGAAAAATAAGAAAAGTACCTTGTTGTTTGTCCCTTTTAGCTCTCAGCCATTATTACCGGTATCACATTTTATTATTCCCTCGTCATATTATCCACGGACCTTGTAAACTAGTGGAAATGTTCTACAAATTGACATTTTGCTGCGACCTTCTGTTTATCATTTCTGATTTAAATTAAAATCGCAAACGCATTATAATGCAATGGTGGTTTTGAATACGTAGATAAGTAGACGTTTTTTTTCATTATTTATTGGTATTTATCAAATATTTTGATTATGAACATGTTGTCCAAGAAATATAATAATATTTATTAATTCAGTTGTTTGTTTTTTGTATGACCTTGCTATTGATAACTGTTTATTTACAATGCCTTTAGTGTCTTAAGACGCTTTGTTTATATACAAAGCGGTGATGAGAATGTTTTCTAAAAAATTGGTTTTATTTAAGAGAAGTATTTTCATACAATTTGTGCGTGTTTCCACTATTAGAATAATTACAATACATACATTGTTAGAGTAATTGACCTAATTATTTTATTTACTTTTAAAATCGTTTTCATGTATGAATAATGGTTATAAATTTGGTTCCCTTTTTGGTTCCTAGTATAAAACTTTCCACTAAATGATTCTTTTATAAGTCATATTTACTTCCAGCTTATACCACAAATTGATCAGTAAAATCGTTTCAATTACGCATTTTTTCAGTTTTCAGCGAGTAAATTAAAGCCAATATAGTTTGCACGAAACGAAAATGTATAAGATCTGTTTGAAATATATCACTGTTAGTGTAATAAGTTTAGAAATCAACCTGTCCCATTACAAACAGAAATTTAATTACCTCATTACTAAGTGGCATTTTGTTAGGTTAACTTAACAATTTAAACACAAACTAAATATTCTCAAAGCAACGAAACAACACATTTTTGAATCTAGACTACGGCAATTAAAATATATTTATACGCGCGGTCATTAATTTCTCGCGCCTGATGGGAAAAGAAAGGTCGCTCGGATAGGGTGCGCCACGGGTGTTTCCACAGTTTTGTGTCTTTTTGTTCAAACTCGTACGGATTGATTACCCTATTTTGAATTGTGCCCGCGAAAACAAAAGGTCGAAAAAGAAGCGCGCGTGTCACCGGAATCGCAGCGGGGATCGGCGAAGATACGAAATATTCCTTGGACGTGGTCCTGTGTAATACATGTGGGAAAAAAAGCGCGTCTTTTCGTCAAGTCCACATTGCCAGGCAGAAACAACAGGGGCTCGAAGATAATTTCAATTTGACGCGAGCGTTTCGTGCCCAGCAGGGTAACTCTAGAAGCCGAGGCGCGAGTCTCCACGGCGGAGGATCGCAACTTTTTAACGATTCATTTGCGTCTGCGCGTAACTTTACGAGACAACTGATCGATTATTTTATTGTATTTTATTTCGAACACCCTCGCAATTGATTTTCGCGCTGCCGGCATTTCGCGCCATGTCGCTCAACCTGGCGCAAGGAAAACCGTTCCACCATTTTATCGCTGTATCACGTTACCCTAATAAAACATTCATAATACTGTGAATCCTTGGGATATCTCATGAAGATTTCCCGTCTTCGTTTACTTTCATTTGCCATTGTTCTTTCGATCGATTGAAACGAAATTATGCTCGGAATGTGCTTTGCAGTTTAGCTATTTTTACACTTTTTGTTTCTTCGCGCGAAAAAAAATGGTATTCTGCTTAAGGAAAGAAGAGCATAATATAGTCGTGTGCAAGGAATATTTACGAAATACTAAAACGTGAAATTGTGCTGTATAGAATTGTGCCTCTTCGTTGCAACTTTGTTTGTGTAATATACAATTATGCCAATTCTTTCTTCACAGTTCACGTGGCTGCATTTAAAGGTCTACTGTAAAACTATTCGAACTATTTTCAACGGTCCGAACTGTTTTAATTCGACCTCAATAAACGAATTGAAGATTTGAGGTTGTATGAAACGGGTAGAGTGGTGTATGAAGGGTTATAATATACTATAATAAAATAATAGTTTATAAATAAAAAAATATCAATGCTAAATAAACATTTATACTATTTTCAAAATACCGATTTTCCTGATACGATGTAAATATTACATATATATTCAGAGTTACTTAAACATTTCTGATCTAACATATAATTGTCTCATTGTCAGTAAAAATACAATGTTGATTTAGCATGGGTAGTACAACATATGTTATGATTATAGAGAACTTAATAAATATTATTAATACTATTTTAATAATTACACGTAGAAAAAAGTTAATTAATTTACTTCTAGCATTCAGGTACCTCAATTAATGTTACGGAAATTGCTATACCTTTTAGCAAACTTTCTTCTATGATATTGTATTATGCAAAAATGTTATAAAAACATGTTTACAATATCTTATAGTGAAAAGTACTGTATGGTATTTGATAAGTTACTTTAGTAGTATAGTAATTTTCCATTGTTTTTGTTTCGATATCCTTGGAATGCCAGACTTATAGTAATGGTTAATATAACTTTTTTCTGTGTGTACCAGGATAATACTTACCGTATATAATACAAATTTAAAACAGAATACTTAAAAGTTACGGAATCCAAATTTAATTATAAAAGAGGATAAGGATTTTTATAAATCTTATTTATTCATTTATAAGTAATACAGTGCTGATACTTAATACAATACTTATTATTATTAGATACTTAAACATAAAAATTAAAACAATTCATTATAATTATTTCCAAGACTTTACTTACCATGTAAAACATCATCCTAATACATCACCATTGGAAAACGGTGATTCCAAATTTGCCTAAATCCAAGTGATTGAATAACCCATCGATGCCAAATGAGCAACGAATTAGTTAATTAAAATTGAACCGAGAATAATTATAATATCAAATTAACTGGCGGCAATCCATCTTGCACGTCCTCGTTGTAGGAGCTCACTTGCATACAGGAACTCACGTATATTGAACCGCAGGTTGATGCCAGTACGTGAGATATGAAGCGAGGTCCATATAAGAGGGCACATTATCGAGATCGGACCTTGAACCTAATGACCAAGGATATAAGAGCCTGCGTCTGGCAATTATATTATTAATAGAGATATTAGCCTTCGCGGGTCGTTGTTATTACATCATAATGTCCTAATACTGTAAGACAGCGCCCCCCGACCTGAACTAATTTCGTGTCGATCGCGCTATCTTGAGCGAACATCATACCAGTTTGCCACACATGGCGCGCATTGCCATTTCCGATACCGCAAATAATCTTACGAAAACAATCTTTTTTACCGGTCGGCGCTGAAAAACGCGCGGCTTTTTAATTTCCATTTTTTGCGTCTTCTTTTTTCTTCGGCATTACGATCGTATCTCGGGGTGAAATCTCAGGATCGTGCGAGATAATCTTCAAAGCGGTACTTTGATGTAGTTGCTATTTTATCCATACACCTACGCTGTTCGTGGAATTATTTGAAATGATTGTTGCACCAATGGAGCGGATGAGAATGACGAGTTCATCGAGATAAGTAAGTTCGATATGAAAAGTCGATAGATAAAAATGAAATTGCCCGCGCGCTGATACGCAAACGGCTCGACTATTCGGCGCTTCTAAGCGAGCGCACTTTTTGCGCGCGAAATTATAGCAAGTGAAAAGTCATATTTATTATCATCTAAATTGTTAAATCGTAAAAGTGAGAATTTATTATGAACGTCGGTACCATAAACGTGTAGTACTCCCGCACGCAGAGCTGGAATTGTAAAACTGTTCGGATAGAAACTTGCTAGAGCTGTAAAGATAAGGCGTCGTGTATCAATAAGGTTGTTGGTCGTGCGGCTATTAAGTAGATTCTGCGGCTTCATAGTTGGTCGTGAATGATTTTTCGCGAATTCCTGCGAATACCATTTTATTCTGTACGCGCGTTAGCTTGCATTTGTTTCGGGTCATTTCAATTTCAGAACTTATGTCGTTCGTTTAATTATAATGGATCGAAACATTGATAGTATATATATTATTCATTACTTTATTATAATGTTCCGAAATTATTCATAACAGACGTGTTATTTGCAAAATGATGATTCACTAAATAAATCTCTATACACGCAGAAAAAAAAGTATTAAAAATTACTCATGATCACGAGAAATATAATTCATTTAAAATTCATTTTACATTGTTGATAGATATATCAATGAATTTGTTTGAATTCCAACATTTGTCATTATGCCAGGTAGTTTATCGTAATTATACATATATACTCTGTGTATATATATACAAAAGCGAGTTACAATGGTTTGCGACTAGTTTTAACGGTTGTAAAGGTATTTTGCTTAAAATTATATTATCACCAAATCGAAAAAGACTTTTATATGTACTTATTTGTACAACAGAAAATAGTACATTTATTAATAATAAATTAGTAATGTACAGGAATACCAAAATCAAATTATGTACAACATAATTACACCAATAAAATATTTAAAGTGTATCTTGCAATCGTAAAATAAATGTTTCTTGTGGTATGCTGCGTTCAATGATTTAGAATTATTATTATTAATTTATCGTTTCAAATGTGCTTTCGTGTTTTTCAAATTTAAAAATTACCCAATCACTATATATTACACGCGACTTGTTTCAAAACCTTCTTCTCTGAAATCCATAAACACCTCATTACCCATTAAAAATAATCAAATCGGTTATAAAATTAACATTTACTTAATTAAATTTAACTTTTCATAACCAAACTTCAATTCAAGTACCGACGTCGTTCAGTTATACTTTGATTTAAAATAACGTCTACATCCGCACGTAGAAAAAAGTTACATTATAAAATACCATACTTATAGTTTTCTAAGGATGTCATGAGTATTTTGGAATTACTATACTTTATCTACATTTGTCTAATTTATCTACACGGAGAAAACATATATCCAACTATTTACTATACAATCAGAAAAATGAAACGTAGAAAATTGCTGTTTATAACACTATCTTGGAGACATTAAAGTAAAAACCTAAAAATTACTGTTTTTTCTTGTAAAAATACAGTTTTTCATACCAAATTTTCCTTCTATTTTTTAGTATAATGCTATTATAAACAGTAATTTTTAGGATTTTGT
>JABFQC010006988.1:0-10389 GCA_022817085.1 Psilanteris sp. ZL-2020
TGTACTTGCCTTCCTGTCTTCCTTGTCTTCATGTACTCTTCATTTCTTTTTTCTTTTTTTTTTCTCGCCGCCGACTGCATACTATATTCATGCTCGTCTCGTGTGCTCGTATATGTGTCTCAGTGACCGAGCATATTGCGCGTAAGTAAATGTAAATAGTGACTATAAATAAATAACGCAATCACCTTACGGACTGTTAATAAATCAAAAATAAAAAATAAACAAGTATAAATAAGAAACAAATAAGATAACACCGTACTAAAATAAAAAAGACTTCCCAATACGATCACTGTATAAAGATTTCCGATAGTAAAGAAAATAACTAGCGGATACGCGGTATTTAAATGCTTTCTAGAATGATCTTTTTCATTATTTAAAACGACTCGAACGGTTTTATCGCAAAAGATTTATTTATGCATTCATATCGATCAGTTTATTTATTGTCTAAGTTTCGACTCACTCCGTCGTCCCGGCCGTTAAGTTATTTTTTCACTCCTTTCGCTTAAGTTTATTAATATTATTTATTCAACGCGACCATTAAATATGAATTGCACCGCGTTCGTGTCAAAACAGCCCCTGCCACGCAAGAATACGTTTGAAATTCGCGTAATCATACAAACGATTTGCGAAAAGCAAATTGACCGTCGAGCAATTTGCATGGCATTAACATTACATTACGCGGCATAGAACAAGCGAAACAACAAACAAGCGCGTGTCAAAGGCGCGCGACGATTTGCGCTAAAAAGTATGTATATACACATGCATGTATACCGCGGCCGAAACGGATGATGAGAATTGACGATTGTAAGTAGTGAAAAGGCGCTATCGTCAGACGGCGGACAATAGTCGGCCGAGAATGATCGATGCCCAATCCCGGACGATTTGCAATCGCAAAAGGCTCGGTGATCGTTGAATGGCGATCGGTCATGTAGCCCGGGAGAGGGGGGAGGGGGATACGGGGGTTAATGAGACTCGGCTGACCTTGTTTGCACAGTAAGCTAAACAGGCCGATCAAGTCGCGACACCGCGGCTCGGCGCAAGAACAATGGATTATGTCGAAGGACAAACGAGCGAGCGGTACAATTGCCGGCCGCTGAAACGCGAGCGAGCGCCATTCCTGGCGGCGGTCCTCGCTTTTCGTCGCGTTTGCCTGGGCCGGCGTAAAAATTACGTCGACTAGAGTTTATTTGTCCGGAAATGGCGGTGCCCCGGGGGTGGTGCTTGCACGGTTATAGGTGTGTGGCGGAAAAAAAACGGGGGAAGTGGAGTGAGAAGCTGCCTCACCCCCGTGTTTGGTACGCGAGCGCGCGCGCGCGCGCGACCGACCGAGGGGATGCATGCAAAGTAGATGACTCGTGTGAAAGAGAGGAAAACAGGACCAGAAAGTACGCGAAAAAAGGAGCGACGCTTCCGGCGCCGAGAACAACAGAGACAGAGAAAAAGAGCTTGACTCTCGTGCATACCTACCTACCTACCTACCAGCCTGGTTGATGTATCGCGTATTATTTGTGTGTTGCGTTCACTGCTGCATTGCGCGCTTTTTTCGCTACCGCCGTCTATTATTTATTAGCACTAACGTGCAATTGTATTGATCTGCAATATACCACCCGCGCCCCCGCCGCCGACTCTCCACCCGACCGCTCCACCGCCTGCTCCTCCCGAACCACCTCCCTCCTCCTCCTCCTCCTCCACCACCCCTCCCCCCAAACCCCCCTGCGATCACCCTCGCCGACGAATTTTTTTCCATTTGAAAAAACGTATCTGGACTTGCCGAGTGCCCGGGAATGAAAGTTCGCTGCGATCGGTTTTGTGATAACGCTCAATGATGACTGATCCTACGATGCGCCTGTATTAGTGCTTTCAGCGCGACAAGCTCGAATGCGATTACAACTATTTTTGTTGTTGTCACTGTCAGTGCTTCATTTTCAATTTATAAGCACGGCAAATTTAATGCGTACCATTTCGAGCAACAGCTTTCCAGTTCGTTATAATTTTTACTTTTTTTCCTCTCTCTCTCTCCATCTCGGTGACTCTCTCTCGCTATTATTTTGCGTCCAATGACTCTCCTCGAATAAAAACGAGTATCATTGAAGACGTTTTTGTCCCGCGTTCGAAACCATTTCGCAATCGTAATGACAGTGCGAAAGTTTAATGAAGTGGAAACGAAAAGTAGAAGGCTGTTCCACATCTTTGATAAAGTTAAAATGGGAAATGATTTATTAACGTTACGGGTATTATTCAGTCCTGGCGCTCGTGTTGTGGAGACATTTTACATTAAACTGTTTTAAGTAACCGAGGAAAACTGTCGACAAGAATAGGTTGTCGGTATATACAAGTCTACATTGACAACAGTATCTTTGAAATTCGGATTCGACGATAGTTATTGTTCCATTTTTGACAGTTTTAGGTCTAAAAATGGTCGTTTAATACTTTAATCAACAAACTATGACTGATTTATGGTTTAAAAATAAATTTAATTTAACGCATTTCAGTACGAACTGACTTTGAAATCCTGAAAACAACAAATTTATAATTTTTTTCAATTTTATTATCCCACATTCATTTCTGTTTAACATAATATAATACACCTGACGATAAAATAACACAAAAAATAAGTGAAATTAAATATTTAATTCCAGTTGATAATTAATTTTAATGACAGTTTGAGTAGATAATTTAATTACATCTGCACTAGCATAATAGAAATAACGTCATAATAAAATAAAAGCATTGCTTAAATCATATTTGAAAAGAGGCGTAAGAATGGAAAAATCATCAGCCCGTTGCGTCAGTGCGAAAATGTTGGAAATTGATTTCGGCCACGCTGTAGCACACCACCACTTGTTACTGTTCACAAGTCATCAGCTGATGGAACATTGACCTTTTAGATTCTAGTGTATCACGTACCGCTATCATCGACCCTATACATTGACGCTCCATTACTAAAGTTTCGCCTGGAATAGCACGTGTTTAAACTTTTGTTACTCTTTTCCCACGTGTTTCGTGATTTAATCATTGATTCATCATTGAATAGCTGACTGTTTGATGATGTGTTTAGCGCGTTTTAATCGTTTTTCTATATCTACATAACGGTTTTTTCAGGCGATTTAATTAAAACGTCATTTAAAAAATATGACTGAATTAAAATTATTATAAAAATGCATTAAATTAAGTATAAATTATACACGGAGAAAATACATATTCAATAATATAATATATAATTTATCAAAAGTGGAATGTGATTGAAAATAATATAAAAATTACTATATCGTATTATAAAAATTTATTAATTAATATATACATAATTTGAAAGTAATATTGTATGAATTGAAAATTTAATACATTATATTGTAAATTGTTGAATTTATATTTTCTCCGCGTGCATGATAATAATAAATATTATACTAATGGAAAATTATTTTAAAACCAAACTTAATTTGTAATCCTGAATTTATCCTTTTCTACTTCATTGTATAATTTTATATACATAATAATATCACAACTGTGTACAATCGTTTGAGATAATTATTAAATAGAATGTTTATATTCAATATTAATGTTTTAGAAATTAATTATTATTTGATTTTTTTTAAATTAATGGATAATATAATACCGAAAAGTGTACTTCCATTTTTAATATGATTGATTATTAATATATTAATCAGACATTGACAATATATGTTACATATAATTTTTACATTTCTTTTTCTAAGTTTAAAAATTGTACAATTATAAAAATGTTCCAAAAATAGTTTGCTGAATAAAAAACTAAAATTAATGCTTTATATGATATTTTTTCATAAATTAATACAATTTATAAACAAAAATATAAACCTGACGTATGTTACCATAAAATATAGTCAAATTTTTACTGTACTTTTTTCTCCGTTTATTATGATTATGATTATGAAATGTAAGCCTTATAAATATTGACTGAGGCTAAAATAATTGCAATATATTAAAATAACTAACATTTACATATGCTGCAAATTTGTCATAATTACACTACATGAAATATTGATGTCTGAAACCCAATATATAGGTCTAATACTCGAGATGTATACCTAACATCAACATATTAATCATCCGACACATTATCATATATTTATTTGAATACATAATATAACTGTAATTTTCATCAAACGTACATACATGCAATTTATTTATATGACAAGTTTAATTTTTATCATATCTTCAATAATCATAACAACTATATAACCCCACGTTTTTATTATTAATTACTAATTATTATAAATAATTGAATATGAATATATAAAACATATGCAAATTAATAATTGAAGAAGTCTAGTTATATATCTTTCAGTTATAGCTAGATAGTTTACAAAACTTATTAAGTTTAAATATTCGAATATTTTCATGTTTTAAACTTTAAAAATTCAATTTCATTACATTGCTAACCTAAAATTATTTTGTATTATACTTCATAATTGACAAATAATGCAATACTAAAAATTTTTTATTCATTAATAATAATTAATTAAGTGTTAGTACAGATACTGTATTAATTAATAGATCATCTATTTTACAAGATATCATTAATATCAATACAAATTAAACTTGTTTAGATCTACATGACTCCGCGGAATAAAAATTAAACAACCCTAATTAAATTAATAGTTTCAATTTGAAAACAGTTTTATGCATTTCAAGAATCATAAAATGAGATAACGAATTACGAATTTAATTGAAAAAAGTCTACCTTCCAAATATATATATATATATATATATATAATAAAATTCAATGAATATAAAAGTACGCGATTACACATAAAGTCTAATAAATTAGAAGAAACGAATTGTTGTATTTTTATACCCACTGTTATGGCAGCTTTTATTTTATATGCATTTAAGATAGTATCACATAAAAATTTTACCAAATGTTAAACTTACGCGTTGAAATGTTTTAATGACTGTTTTGTGGGTTAAACATATCCAGTTAGAGAATAGTTTGAATCCCTATAGACGTTGAACATACGCTGCTTTAGAATTGTGCGGCTAAATTCAGATCAACACCGAATGTTTTCTAACCATAATTTTTGCAATGAGAATTAAACATTATAAATGTGATTCTAAATTTGATGAAATATCACAGCTGAAGTAAATACTACTGTACTATTTAAAATTTCGGATTCTGAATTTTTATCCAAACAAATAAGTCCGGAATATAACAAAAACAATAACAATAAAAACAACCCCAATGATATCCTTACACACACCCAACTACGCAAACTACACCAATTATAATAATGCATCTAATAACCACCAATACACGAATTGCACGCAACATATTTAAACCTGTACACGCGTACTTGAAAAATTTAGATTAAAAAAGGGATGAAATTTTATCAAAAAGCAACGCACCCCTGCCCGGCTGTTTTCGCGTAATAGAAATGAGTTCGGGATTTGTAGGGTTAATAACACTGCGGAAATTATTTGGCCGGACAATTAATTCCATTTAGCGAGCTAACGGGTAGAAAAAACCGAACTCCAATCATTGGCATGAATAAATAAATTGAGTGAATCACAACTTGGACCGACGTAAAATTTGAACAAGTCTGGAATAAAAAACAAAAAAAACGGGAAAAAAAGAAAAACACAAAAACACACAAACACGTTAGAAACGGAAGAATTAAAAGCGCGAGAATTAACGCCATGCGCTCGAAGTCCTATCAGTGCAAATCCACTCCCTTGTCGTCAGCAACGCTATTATACCGTCATCATAACGGTATAACGTTGAAATCAACAGGGTAACGATACATCGGATCCCACGTGGCAAAATACAATAGTCCGATCCTCTGTGGTAGTCTCTCTCTTTTACCTCTGCCCCTCAACCCCTTTTCCCGTTTCACTGATTCCCGTCCCCCGGTGTCCCCTCCTCCTTCCTGAATCCATTCCACATTGTGACCCACGCTAGTCGAAGCGTCCGATGAACGGCATGCCGTGCGGTGGTCGGTAGCATTGCGTTGATGTAACTAAATGATTGGGTAAATGATTCCACAACGCGCCACGCGAGTAATTGAGTGGTGGAACCGTGTTGCTTCTGCCAGTGATGTCGTTGGCAATGACTTCTATCGATATTGCGCCACCGCATGGCTGCTTTTGTTTATACGTACGCAAACATGCAAACGCGCGCCTAAAATTCAACAATTTTAAAGCTAAATACTAATAGAATTTAATACGGACGTGTTCGGCTATAATAATAATCATCGAAATTCGATCGCGCTTTCAGACGCAGCTTCAACAGTTGGCAAATGCTGTTCGTCATCCGTTTTCTTCCTTTACGGCCCTGAGAAGTTCGGACTTGGTCGACCGTTTCGTTCAATGACGATTATTCTTCTGGTTTTTATGGTCGAAGCAAGTGGACGGTTTTAGGCCGGTTGGTCAAAGTTACTACAGGATTCGGTATGATGATTTTATGGATGAATCCTTTTAAATGGTAATTCCAGGTGCAGTTGGTTAATGACTCGATTTCACCAATTAGTGATTTATAATTTATTTTGATTAGACGGATCATGTATAATCGTATTATTCTTTATTGATGTAATGTTGAAATTAGTTTTGTAATCATTTTTGTTCTTTATTTTTTATTTTTGATAAGGATACCTCGAATTATGTTAGGTTCAGGTTTGTTCTTAAAAATGTATATATCAAGTAAAATAATAATGACTCGGTATATAATAATTTTTGTTTGGATTAAACATGAATATATATTTTGGTGTATTAATATAGACAGGAGGAATATGCAAAATCCCTGAACAAATTAAGTAATTAGATTAACAGTGCTGTTATCTATACCATTATACAGAAAATGTTTGGTCATTAAATCATGAATATCATGTATAAGTCTTGTTGCAATTTTGAGAATGTTTCATAATTTGGCGTTATTGATTTTGATTTTTCATGAAAGTAATTGCATTTATTCTGTTTTAAACAATTAATAATTAATTACTAAAAATACACGGTAATGCATTAACATTAACATTTTCGTTTATATGCACAGTTAGAAACTTAATTATAAAGTTTCTAGAAATATCGTGATATTTAATTATGCAGAAAACATAATTATAAATATCACGAATGTTACATATGAAATACAGATATTGATAATGTATATTTGTAGTTTTGTGGATGTTACATGTTCAAAAGAAAATTTTAAACATAATTTAATTATTACAGGAAATATATGAATTGACATTACAAATTTAACTAACATAACATCATTAAGCAAAATTTAATAAGTAAAAAGTAAATTATACAACAATTTTGATCGTGATGTTTATTAATGTATTTACACAAACTTGGACTATTCCATTACAAAATTGATTATAAATATCAATTATCAAATATCAAGTTCAGAAAAAATAATATTAACGTCCATTTACATACATTTATTGAATAATATTTCGTATTAGACATACACTTTTACGGGAAAAAATTTGTCATATTATTGACAAATTTAAGCCAATAATGCAATTGCAACAGCGTTCAAAAAATTGACTGAATCAATAATCCATATTTTTCCATTATATAATGATGAAAGAGCGAACAGAACATTATGAAATTATTGACATCGTCTCTTTACAAAAGTCGCCTATAATTTTTTATCATTTTGTAAATTAAACGTAATGACATATAGCAACATGCATAAATAAAAATTTTAACTAAAAATATTTACCAAACTTAATACATTTCTAAAAACTAAAGCGTACTTTGCGAAATAACTATATATAATTATATTTAAATTAATAACTGTAAAATAAAGTTTAACTGGATTCAAATTTAAAAAATGTGTATGCAATTAAAATTCTTGTGTATGATATTATACATTCTTCATCAGCATAAACTCGGGAATATATTTATTTATTATGATCTATTTAATTCAACATTATTTATTATGAAAAACAAATTTACTTCGATAACTATTGCTTAAATTTAGATGGAAAAAACATATAATTCATGTGTCTTAATTAAGACACAAAGCGACTCAATTAAGACGCCTAAGTGTCTTAATCTAATGCAAAATATTTTGTATTAACACAGCTGGTGACTTAAATAAGTCACTTTGTGTCTTAAAATCGTGACGTCTAAGACACTTTTTTTTAACAGTGATACCAATGAATGTCCTTTATTAGAATGCCTCAATAAAGTAAACTGTAAATCTATAGTTCTGTAAAATCACACTCATATAGCGTAATTTTACACGTTATGTGTAAATTTTACACGACATGTGTCAAATTACACAGCTAGGTATAGTCAAATATAGCCTCACTTTTGAACAACACTCTTTAAAAGTAATTCTAAATGCTTTCATAGTTGTAAGTTTGTTTAGTTCACACTTTTCAAAATTTGTTGTGTCTAAATATGGATCAAATATGCTTGCTAATTTTTTGATTCCTCACTATGTAGATCTACCTACATAGGAGTTTTATACACTGCATGTAATAAGAATATTACATTTTTTTGTGTAACATTTACACATGATGTGTAAAATTACACTCTATGAGTGCAATTTTACAGAACTGGGTTTACAGTGTAGCCTACTTTATCTGGTTCTGAGTGTACACTTGTAATAAAATAAAATCTACTAGTTCTGTTTAATACAATTCTTTATATTTTATATTTAATATTAATAAACTACAAATGCACTGGAAAAACTATGTGGTAAAGATTACTACATAAATGGTAATGATTGCCACATGGTTTCCTCAGTGTACATACGCTAATATAACCATAGTCATCGTAGAGGGAGTCATATATAACAATAACTGTATAATACTGCATAATAATAAAATTTACTTTTAGTTTGCGGTGTGCGCGCCATAAAATCTCCCTTCAAAACGGAATACCTTTCGTTTTCTTTTTATTTGACAGGGTTGCGTAGCACGCGTACTTTTTTGGCAGCCTCTGTGATGTCGTTTTTTCGGAAAGTTCGATTGGACGCGTTATCCGAGGGCATTGGCAGTCAGCAAGCCGCAATACAGGAAAGAAGTGTAGGAAATTTCTTGCACGGTGTAACACTAGTAATACTTTATTAGAGATATATTAAGTTGTCATTTAAACAAAATCCTTTACTATTCTGTTTTTCTAGAGTGGTTAAATCCCTAGTGAGTTTTGTATTACAAAAAGTAACTTATTTATAAGAATTCTACTCGTAATATACTGTAAAAAATATATACTTTGCTTTTGTATTATACAAATATTTTGTCTCTCAGAATTATATATAAGTAAATGTATACCTACGGTAATAGAAAAAAAATGAGGATGTAAGGAAAACTTCATTGATTCAAAATTTAAAAATAAATTCCTATTATTTCTATTTTTATTTCTATTCTCTACGCTATATTACTGCATTATATAAATAACATTTAAAACATTAACATAAGACTCAATTGCAATACTCACTTATTAAAAACTAATGCTACAATTTTTACAAAACTAGATAACAAAAGTTTGGGATAAATATAAAAACATGATAAATGTGATGATTTAGAATCAAAAATTTTATTTTATTTATTAATATATTTTTATATTAATATGAAATATTTAGAATATTTATTTTTAGTAGAATTTGTAAGATTATTTATTTATAGTATGTATTTTAATTATATCTTATGTTAATGTTCTATCTTTTATTTGTATAATGCAATCATGCAGTAGCTAGAATAGAAATAGAAATAAAAGTAATAGGAACTTATTTTAAATTTTTGACATAATGAAGTTTTTCTTACATTCTCAAATCTTTTATATTACTGTAGATTTTTATATTAATTTTTATATTTATTTGTCAAACTTTCTAATCCAAAACTACACATTGTCAACTTATACTACATTTGTTACAATGATAGGTTTATATATGTTATATGTTTGAAATTAAATATCAAAGTACAAATACTTTTGACAATATGTCAACGCTATAACTTTTTCATGCAGATAATAAAACTCAATTCTTATAATTTGCTATATTTTTATAATGTTTGTAAGATTAACTTTATTATATATAAATAATATCTGTATTAAATATCATGTAAAATACGATGCTAAAATGAAAATTTTAAAAATTGTATTCATAAAGTCATTGTAATATAAATACTTTTAGATTTATATTCTACTTTCGTGAAATAAAAAAATGTTGTAATAGCATATGATTTAATGTTCAACTTTTATTTATAATTTTTCTTATATATAATATTTATTTTATTCGTATATATATTATATTTAGACATTTTATTATATATATATATATATAATATATAATACAAACAATTATAATAATTTTTTTAAATATAACCTTGCTTGTATCGAATATATTTTTGAAAATTAAATACTTTCTACATTCAGACTAATAGATTTTCCGACGTAGAAAAAAAT
>JABFQC010006989.1:0-10389 GCA_022817085.1 Psilanteris sp. ZL-2020
ACTCTTAGAAATAATCCATTTGACGTAAAACTTTAATATTTTGGAACAAATTAAAAAAGGACAGAAAACATATAAACACACAAAATAAACAAAGTCAGGGTGAGTAAATCTATTTTCTTTGTTTATATGATCAGTTTGTATTTTGTGTTCTTTTTTAATCTGTTTTCAAAATTATAAAATCTTGAAACAAAAAGATCGTTTTAAGAGTGTATACAGTTAGTATTATCCAACTATTATTATACAATAGCATGAATTAATAATATTTTTTATTTTAATGAAGTTCCTCGCCAAATGTGATTGTGCTGAAACAAACTTCTGACACTGAAAATATTATCAATACAATCTATATCATAAGGTTCCAATTCGACATTCCCGTCCATGCCTTTCTTAACTCTTCTCAACCGTATATATATAAGCACTCCTCTTATTGCATATGATATCCAACTTTGATAATAAATTAATGACTGGTTGCATACTTGGAGTGTTTTCATTGACTTCTTCACGGCCTCATAGATAAAGTTCCAAAAAGGATCTTCTGTCGTATATTCCATCGGAGGTATATCTCTGAAAGATTCTACATAACTTGATTATAATTTTATTAAATATATTCGAATAATTTTCACTTATTCCCGCGAGGCTGCTGTTTTATTTTAACGAACATTTTCTATTTCCTGAGTGAAAGGTTGTTGTGTTGTGATAAGTAAAGTCAATTAAAGTCAAATTTTTTATAAGAATATTTCGTGTTTATTTTTTGGAACCATTTTTATTTGAATAATAAGTCAAACGGGAATGTAAAACTAAGGAAAGCTACTTAGTAGTGTTGAATTTTGCTTATAATTAATATCGTGTCGTAAACTAATTATTGTAATGCGATGTCAAAATTCTTTCTTAAATTTCTTATACCATAGTCTTCTATACACGGAGAAAAATGGTATATTAAAAATGACTATACATTATAGCATTGTAGGGATATGGAAATAAATATTGCAAAAATTATTATACATCTTTTATATAATACAATATCTTCTAGACAAATTAGCTATGTTTTAGAAGACACATTTCTATAAAGTATAGTAATTTCCACAATACTAATCATGATATCCTTATAAAGCTACACGTAGAAAAAAGTTATATTAAATATTATAAGTCTGGCCGTTCCAAGGATATCGAAACAAAAACAATGCAAAATTACTATACTATACTAAAGTGACTTTTGTAATACTATACAGTACTTTTTACTATAAGATATTGTAAAAATTGTTATAAAATTTTTGCACAATACAATATCATATAAGAAAGTTTACTACAAAAAAGGTATAGTAATTTCCGTAACATTCATTGAGATATCCTCAGAATGCTAGTAGTATAGCAATTTACGATATATCGTAATCGTATATATATATCGAAGTATATATATATATATATATATTCTAATAAAACTCAATTCAATTTACATTTTTATAATTTATAATAATAATTACTTATATTATAAAATTTGATAAATAAGATACACTTTTATAATTATTCATGTCAATAAATTAGGATAAATGAAGTTGAAGAGTGAAGTTAAATTACATAAACAATAAGTTAAAGTTATTCACAATCTGTCTATATGAGCGTGTTTTTTTATATAATTAGGAAAGCCAGGCATTTGAATAAGTGATGCAGGAACATTTCGGTAAAAGTGAATCGAATGAAATACGATTAAGTGAGAACTAGATAATATTTAGACACACACACACACACACACATACACACACGTAGGTACATCTTTCCCTGTCTCTTCATCTCTAGTTCCATCCATTGTTCGGAATCAGGATTATTTAGTACGGCCTGATAATGTATTCTACTTTAGCAGTACCAGTGAATTTGATTTGACTCTCGATGGGTATAGGGGTGTGAGTATATAAAGGGGTATCTGACTTCTAGCGTGATACTTTAGTGGAAATGTTGTTCGATCCACAGTATTATGCTTTTTTGCTTGATCATTTTTTTATTTATTTTTTATATCGAATTTAAGTACTAAGCATTTTCCTGTTTTTCTAACAATAAATAAATAACTGTGTTTTAGTGTCTTTCTTTAAATTCTAGCATAATTTTGAATTTGTGATTTTTTATTTTTTCATTGCTTCACAAGAAAATTTAGGTTTAGGTTAAAGTAAAGGTAAAACATTATAAATGAAAGAAATAATCTTCTCACTATTTTTATCCCAAAATTTAAGTTAAATCGATGTATTTCAAACTCATTATAATTTCCAAAATGTTTAAGAATTTCAGTATTTAAATTCGTTATTTTACATTTTACGTTAATTTGATACTATAAATAGTAAAGAGTACGTTTTAATATACTTTTTAATTTGCAATTTCAGTTTTAAATTTAAGTTTTCAATTCTGTTATTTGTTTATTTCAAATTCCTTTCTTTTAAATTAAAACCAAACTATGTTTAATACGTTCTTCTTTGTGAAGTAGAACAATTTCATAACGAAATAATACCGTATAAGTAATAAGACAGAAGTTAAAAGACGATAGCCCTTCTACTGAGGAGTTTTATATCTGCGTTGTTTGGTATTGGTTCGGATGCAATTGACAATTTGTAATCAACGCTTAACTGTTTAATAAAATGAATGGATATAGCATTGTATATTTCCGAGCTAAAACCTAGGATTAATATCGAGAGAAAATGAACGTAGTAAGAGATTAATGATAAAACTTGCTTGACTCTGTTCATTCTTTATAATCACAAGTCATTAAAACTGATTTGGAGCAGAAATTATTTACTTTTAAGTTTTGTGGCTGTGCAATCTTTTATGCAGGATGAAACAAATTGCAAATATTGAATTTTTCGGCAATTGAACAGTAAAGTTGTTTCTTAAAAGATTTGGGTGGAGATTATTGTCTAAATATATATAATTATAAATATTGTAATTTATTCCCTACGTGAAACGAACTTAGTTTAATCAACTAATTTAAATTGAAGTTATATATATATCTGTATAAGAATAAGTTGATCAAAGGAAAATGCTGTTTGATAAAAAAATGAAACAAAAATAAGTAAGACACCTAATTGTTATTTTTAATTTCATTATACAAATTACAACTGAAATTTAATTAGTTAAAATAGCAATATATTAAATCAATTAATTCAATGAAAGATTTAATGAATCTAAAAGTGGACAAATAATAAATTAATAATAATAAATAAATAATGAAAAAAATTCATTCTGATAAAGAATTATACGTTGGAAATATATATTTCAAATATTAATTATTATAAAGTGTAATTAATTTTAGAACATTTTAAAAATAATAGTTGTCAGTCTAATAGTTGTTAATATTATTATAAAATATATTTGTAATTTATTATAAGGAATTAAAAAAATAATAATTTCTTTATATTGTAAACTATAAATTTAGATTTGTAAAATTGTGCTATGTAGTAGTATATAGTTTATAAATTTTTACTTATAATATGTAGTGCCGTATGTAGAATTTTCTTAAATGTAGAAATTCAATTATCAAGTATATACTCACAAGGATAAATACAAAATTTTATTACATTTTTACATATTCGTAAACTTTTTAAGCATAGACAATTTTTAAAAAAAGAACACTTGATATGTAATTTTGTCAAAAATATGATAATGTTTAAATTATAATTCGTCATTATTAAATTACATTAAGAAAACATATATTTAACAATTTACCATATATTATACCAAAAGTGGACGATACGTGAAAACACAAAAAAATTACTACATTATACATTAAAATTTTCTACATAAACTTGAATATATTATTATGTGCATTGCCAATTTTACTACATTATATAGTAATTTTTCTTGTATTTGCACGTATCGTGCAGTTTTGATATATTATGTAGTAAATTGTTAAACATTTTTTGTTCTCAGTGTATCTGTTATTACATTATATGAAACTGCCACTTTAAGCAACATATAATATTTTTAATCTTTAATTTCAAGTTGTTAGACTAGAGATGAATTTTTTCCAAACTACAGTCTCTTTTTATAACTGAAAACTTTTGTTTAAAATGATAAAAAATGTGTTTTCAAAGTTCCTAATCATTATTGAAAATATTCAACAAAAAAGCCCTGATAATGGCAATAAACGTCAGGATAAGATATCTTTATCTTTACAATCTAATAATTTACAAACTATTTAATATATATTTAATTGATATCGAATTTCAATATTGACCTACTGTAATAAATGAACGATTAAAAAAAACCAAATTAAAACCATTTAATTCAATAATTAATTACCATTTCGTACACGTACAAAATTTGAAATATTTATCAAACGCATTTAGCACGACTTGGTGCTTTGTGACATGCAACATGCACATAATTCGAAATAAGTTTTTAATGTAATTATGCATTGAAATTGTTTTGTCATTGAGACGTGTTTGGTAGATAGGTCATTTACCTTATTGGATAATGATAGGATGTATTGTACCATTACTTCGAGTAGGGTCGGATTTAAAATTAATCTGATCCCAGGCATATATATATATATATATATATATATATGTACATATCTACCTACATTTATGTATGTATATGTGTGTGTGTGTGTGTGTATGAATTTATTATATAGAACTACAGAATCATACAGTAATTATTATATTCTTTAGTTACATATATGTATATACACGGAGAAAAATATAATGGAAATTTTACTATAAAGTTAACCAAATTGACCCTGGATGAAACAAACTTCCAATTTGTTTCGCAAATTATAATAAAAATTTAGCATAAAGGAGAAAGAAAATACTACACTGAGAAAAATTATATATGAAAATTTACTATTCATAATACGAGCTAGGACTTTTAAGTGAAAAAACGTGGAGTTTACTATGTTTAGCAGTAATATTTTCAGATAAAGCAGTAAATTTCTACATAAAAACCGTAATTTTTTCTACTAAAAAGGCCAAATTTTATGGTTTGTCGCCTAAAAGTCCAAGATCGTTTTATAAATAGTAATTTTTCATGTTTGATTTTTCTCAGTGTAAAGATTGTTTCGCCCATGGTCAGTTTCGTTTATTTTATAGTAAAATGTCCATTATATTTTTCTCCGCGTATAAATGATCGAAATCACATTCGGTGAGAGTCAATCCCAAATTCTGCATCCGCGGGATACCGTCCAACTGATTCCCCGCAATATTCCCTTCCGCCAAACATTACAATGTTATAGTTTTCATATGAAAATTGCTTCAATCCGACAAATTATACTTCACAACTGCGTCCCTGTTTTCGGTCGCCATAAACTCTTCGAATAAATTGTCATGTTATCATTCGGCTACAAATCATTCGAGCGTATCAGTTTTATATTAATTTCGTGCGGGGAATAACTGTGCCGACATTATTCAAACGTTGAATTAATGGAGAGGAAAATTATTTAATACGACAGGTATTGATGGGCATTAAAATTGTACGCACTGGCAAAACTTGTGTCGCGATGTCAGATTGATTGTTAAATGAAAGGGCCGGATTTTGCGTCGAACGTTTAGCTCGATCCTGGAAATTATAAGCGCCGACGCGTTTTGATTGTGAAATTATTTTTTGAAAAGCGCCCGGTTCGGCGACCGCGGAATGATTTATAAATCCGTTTCGAATCGAGTAAATAAGACTCGTTCAAAACAAAGACGAATTATGGATTAAAATATAAAACGCGCAACGCGCATAATAGCAAATCTTAAACCCGTGTAAGATATTCGGTCGGAACAATGGCAGTAAGAATACTTCCGCGCTGTTTGCTGAAACACAAGTACGGCTATCTCACGAGTAGGACGATATATAATGATGATAATGCAACAAAAATTAATGAGCGGGAAGGGATGAGGCTTTCCTTATAACCGTGCGCATTATCAAAACAGAAATGAAATTTAAACAAATTCTGCGCTTTATGGCGAATTAGATTAAACGGGGATTACCGTGGCTTCGGTTGCTTTTAATAACGCAGCAACTCTTTCGCGCGCAACTTTTGTTCTTATTTTTTTACGAATCATTTTTTGCACCGGGACAGTCACGTGGCTATTTCAATATCGTTCGTACCGTTATTATATCTTATTACGGTTCGCGAGAAATGCGAAACGAGAACGTTGAAATAACAATATTGCACGGAAAATGACGAAAAGAACGCGATGGCGAATAAATTCAAATTCGAGTCATTTCTGTCAAAATGCCAAACTTCCGTGCAGTTTACGTGTTGCGTAAGAGGAAAAAGGATTTTGTTTTCGTGTAATAAGTACATTTATTGCGACTGGCTATAATAACGGTCGAAGAGATTTATTACGCGTTCTAAGTAGATTCGATATGAAATTCTATTCGGTCGCCTTTGAAAGTCTTATTGGAGGTAACGGATAAGAAAATACGTTTTTCAATTCGAAATCGGCGACACGCGTTAAAACGCGTCATAATGCAATGACGTCAAATCAAATTATGCGAAACTTGTTACACCGCGCGAATGGTCTCGGTTTAATAACGCTCTCTTGTTATATTAACAACAACAATTTGTGGATATTTGAAAATAAACATATGAATTAATTAAAGATGATTCAATAAAATAGACTTTCATGATATCGCGAACGGACTGTACGTATATATATACATATATATATATATATATACAGTAATTTCGCATGTTTTGTAAATTAAATAATGATGAACACGAATCGAACTGATTGAATTCTATTAAAATAAATATTATTCGAATATCGTATGGACCAATTAAAGCGTTTGATGAAAAATCTTATATGTTTTGTTGAATCACGCTTTGACTTTGTGTTAACTTTTAAATCGCATTAATTGTATGCAAACTATTAATTTTCACGAAATTGTTGTAATTGGACTAAATGCGCTGGTGACATCTGTTACTCGATATAATGGATATCGATTCGCTGTGATCGACACAGATTCTTGCGTTTAAAATCGGGTTCCCGCGGGGTAAATTAATTCGTCGATACGTGATACTCTTATGGACATGCTGGTGAGCACTTATTTGTAACGACACACCGTTCATGAATATCAGAGATATTGTATTTCTGTATTTCATTACTTATACCGGATGCGCTATGCCGGTCCTGTTGTATCCCGCATTAACCCTTGGCCGGTAGTTGCTCCTATATAACATTATCATGAATCCTCCTTTATGGAGAACGGCTTCGACTTCCTGTCCTTCCATCATGCAAAAATATCGTTTTACAAGTTACTCTCGCGCTAAGCGCATTTTGCTGCAGCTTTTGCTGGCGACCGTGTACATCTTATTCATTTTTTTTGCTTTCTTCTTCCCCCTCCCTCTCTTTTCGTTTAACTTTAATACCTCATATGGAACTTTCGAATCTTAAATCAAAGCTTAATATTCGAATTTATGAAATTGGTCTGATAAATAACTATGGAAGCAACTTTTCTAACGGATAAGTTCATTTAAAAAAATGATTATGGCAGTTGGGACGATTTTTATTGTTATATACGCAGAAAAATGTTACATTAAAAATTACTTAAAGTTCAGTAAATATTATTGAAAACATAGTAAATTACGGACAAATGAAAAATTCAGCCACAAAATACCGAAATTTTATTGTACACTGAAAAAAATTTTTATTAAAAATTACTGTGCCAAAATAGTATTCTGATGCGGTGTTTGTCAATACGTAAAAATGATTATAACAATAAAAATAATATTGTAAACATTATTTCGATTTCCCTATATTTTTACTGTGCTTTAACGGTAATCATTCTTTGTTGACAAACATCGCATCAAAGTACTGTTTTGGCACGGTAATTTTTAATGAAAATTTTTCTCAGTGTAAAAATATTAATGAATTTTCGGCATATATTTACAAACATTCATCAATGTTTACTGAATAGTTCGGTAATTTCTAACTGAAATTTTGCTTTGTCTGTGAGTTACTGTGTTTTTAATAATATTTATAGACCTTTCAGTAATATTTAATGATTTTTTCTTTGTGTATTGAGAAGAATAAATTAGTTAAGATGATTATGTAAATGGCGGTTATAGTTGGAAATACTAATAATCTTAATATATATGATGTGTATATATAGTAAATTTTGCAACGCTAGTAATAATCTATTTAAATTATATAGGAGTTTTTAATATATATAGTTTTTTTCTCTATATTATCTTTGAGTTGTAAAATGTAAATTGTTTAAATTTTAGAGGTTAAGTATACACTACTTATGTTTATATATATTTATTTAATATAGAGTGAAAATGACGTTATATGATTTTACGATTAATTGACATTTTATATCGATAATGATCACTAACCACTTGCGGCGAGCAGCGCAGGGACATTTATATCGCCAAAGCTGTTGTAGTCATTTTTCCTGCGAGGCAGGTCGATTGCAGTTTGTGTGATAAATAATAGTTTTCGTGTCATAGACATTGTAGATTATATATAAATGTTATTTATACAATTCTATTGAATGTTTTCAAATTTTTAACGTTGTTTAATTGTACATTGCTATTTAATAGAATTTATGATATTTAGATAATTAATTTTTTATTGCAAACGAGTTACGCTTAATTCAGAATTGATGTAAACGAATAATTAATTTTTATAATCCTTGATGTCTATTCACTGATTTTATAATGTAATTGTTATTGTCAGATTTCTATGTGGAGTAAATAATGATAAAACTGAATAATTAATAAATTATGATAGATATCGGTGGAAAATGAATAGTGAGGTAATCTAATTAATTAAATAATGAATTATATATATATTTTCATTTTGTTATTATTATATTTGTATAAACTTTTAATATAATATCTATTTCAAGTATGTTAAGATAAGAATGTGGGAAGATAATGTTCAATGTAATAACCTGATTTAATTATTGATTAAATGAATAAATTTGAACAAGTAAATATTACGATACAGAATTATGTATTGTAATTGTAGAAAACTGTTATTAATAATAACATGAAATAGCATTTAATCAACTTAAAACAATTTAAATTTTAATTAAATTGAAGTGATTTGTTAAAATGAGAATCGGTTGTTGTTATTTTTAGATATAATAAAGTATGAAGTATTTGATGTTTCTTTTTTTACTTTGGAAAAGTTCATATGTATTTAAAACGGTATATTTTAATAAGATGAGAATCAAGTGCAACTAACAGAAAAATTTAATTTTATACATCTCTAAACTTATAAGTTAAGAATGGACGGCAGATAATTGTAATACATTTTTTCTGATTTATTACGGAGACAAAATTTAAATCTGTCTTCTGCAGACCCACGGCGTTATAAAAAATTGCTACATTTTTTTATACGTATTTACGTCGATGTGCTATACACTGCAGGGGTTCTTCATTCTTCGGTATTGGATTAGTCGTACTAAGAACCACTCTGTCATGACGCCACTCCATATTTTGAAGTCCCTGTCGTTCTTGTGTACGTAACATGGAAAACGGATGCTTTCGAACGATGACTTCGATTTAATGTCATCACCTGATGAATCCCGATGATAAATTCTTTTAATACACTTGCAGTTCATTCTATAACATTAGTGGGATAAAAAATTAATGACAATTTATATGATTATCATCGTCATTTTTTATTATCGATGATGATCAAAATCTTTATATACGTGTGCACTTTTTTATATGAAAGTACTATCGTAGGTGTTACTATCGTAATTTTAATTTCTTTTGTTTTACAATATCATATTTTATACCTATTGTAAAATTATAACAAGATATTTTTGTCACATTGCATATCTAACACATATTTAAAAATATTATAAATGTAAAAATATAAATCTTTCTTTATCAAATTATACTTGTACACAGAGAAAAATTGCTATTAAAAATTACCGTGCCAAAACAGTATTCTGATGCGATGTTTGTCAACACATAAAAATTACCCCTAAATATCGTAAACATTGTTTCAATTTCTCTATATTATTACTCTGTTTTAATGGTAATCATTTTTTGTTGACAAACATCGCATCGAAGTTCTGTTTTGGCACAGTCATTTTTTATAGAAATTTTTCTCAATGTAGATCTAAAAACTAAGGTTAACGTTTACATATAGAATTGGAGAAATTTTGTAATTAATTTTTAGACATTAGATACAAAATTTGAATCAAATTGTAAATAGAATTATGCTATTCTTTTTAACACATATACTTTCTGTTTTATATTTAATTTTTATATTATGTGTTTTTAATGTGCATATTATATGAATCATCGACAAAGATACTTTTAGTATTTATCTGGAAAAGCAATTTTTAATTGATTTATATGTAAATTTATTTTCTTATACATTTTAAATATAATTTCACTTACACGAAGAGAATACAAAGATCTGAAAATGTTTTCTTATTAGTTTTCTATATTGT
>JABFQC010006990.1:0-10389 GCA_022817085.1 Psilanteris sp. ZL-2020
AAGGTTCAAAAATTTGAAATATTTTGTTTCTTTTATTTGGTAATACTGTTATTTAATAAATATTTAACTAAAATTTTTATGTGAGATAAAAATAAAACAAAATATTTATTAATTCATACCAAAGAAAGGATAATAAAAATTAAATTATAAATTAAAATATTTGATTTAATTATTTTAATTAATGAAAAAAAAAAAAAAAAAAAAGTAAAAGAAAGAAAAGAAAAAAAAAGAAATAAAAAAAAAAAAAAAAAAAAAAAAAGAAAAAAAAATCATAGTCGGAAGCTTTGTCCGGTATGTCCGTGTCTTTTTTTATCACCGTCCGTTGATACCTGTTCAACTTACATTATTCGTCGATCGTAAGTCTAAAGTTGAACTCGATTCTCCCTAAAATTGACATTACGTTGGTGTTGCCTTGATAGATCTTTAGCTTACTGTGACCCTTCAAAGGGAGGAGCCTAAAATAAGGGTGGAACCATTGCTATTTCTAAGAGGGAGATGACATGGAGGTTGACTATGGGTCTGGAAAATCAGAATACTCAGTTCTGCTCCGTCTGTTCTAAATTCAAGCGTGCGTCTCTAAATGTTGTAACCAAACTGTTTACTTTTGTGTATAACGTATATATAAATAACAATATATATATATATTTGTGCACGACTTGTTACGTTTTTTAAAATGCTGTTAGTACAGTGATAGTATTTTGTTATATTATTACAACACTAAAAGCGATTTATATTGTTAATTAACGAATCCAGTGCCGCGTATTCGTAGTGAACTTGACATTGTGAATCAGTTTTTTAAATTTTGACACATTTCCAAAGACTTTGGACACTTTGTTGTTACTGAAAAATGCCTCCAGTGGTTACGGATTATCACAGAAACGCTGCATTCCCTTGCAACGTACAAGAATATTACAATTTAAATGAAGAGTCAGAAAAAGGTATTAACACGCGCAAAAAATTAACGTTTATGCGTGCAAACGTTTGGCGCGCGATCTTGTTTTTATCGAATTCGCCGCATGTTTAAACGCAAGTTTATAATAACAGCGACGAAGCCGCGTTTGTCAATACTAACCTCAAAATTTCGAGAAAACGTCGACGCTTAATATCCCAGTTAGTTAAAATTCATTACTGATGAAATTGCGATCTTATCTTGCGGTCTTATCAAAACAAAAATAAAGATTTCAATCGCGTGACGTTTCTACGCAAGCGGCGCGAGTTTCATGATTTTCCATCGACGGTTGAATAGCCGAATCAAACAAAGATCACGGCGTTTGTTATATAAATCGTTAGTAGTGATATTACGCTTTTCTCCCTCGTTGTGTAATGCCCGCGTAACGCGAGCATCTTTCGACGGTTGTTTTTAATAATTTTTAACGTCATTTTCACGTAGCAAATACAAGGTTTTCTTTTCTTTATTAATATTTATATATATGTTATTTTTTTTTATACAAACATATTACTTATTATTTTACGAACAACGCGCAATAAATCTAACCTATAAATAGATTAACTTGACAAGTTTCACCGAAAGGTTATATTCAATTTAACATCCGGATTGAAACGAAACGCGTTACCGGCGATCCTTATTCAAGCTGAAAACCATTTCACGCGCAAAACAGCGTGGCATTCGTTTTTTTTTACGCGCCCATTGTTTCCGAAAAACCTCATTTCGCGTCGTCCCGTACGGCGTGCATAATTAACCGCGGCTTAACTCGTGGGGCGCGCAAACTGCAACGCCCGTTGGCACGCTCGTTTCACCGCGGGCGCGCGACATTTTCCGCGTAACATTAATCGATGAATGAAAAACTCCAATACACGCATTCCCGGAATCGAGACTCCATTCACAGTGCGTTTCACGTTGAGAATTGGTTCCGAGTATCGGCGCTTGGGTTAGCTGAGAATTGTGCGGCTCGGCTTTATCCGCAGGCGCAGAACGACGCGGAAGCAACTGATAAAACACAATGTATAATTATCGAAAACGATCGATCCCGGCGAAATTGCATGCAAAAATATGCAGTTGTTAATATTTCGAGGATTTGACGTTTTATGCAGATGTCATTGTTAACGAGTCGAAGGAGTCTCGTTATATTGATCAACGGCGAAGGGAGCAAACCATCGTTAAAATAACGGCAAGAGAGCAACCTTGCGATATTCCACTTATTCGCGAGACTTCTCACGGATGGAAATGCGCCCTGAATAATGCATTATAACAACCCTGTCTTTTTCGCTCCGCGAACGCAACCGATCGCGCGATATTTGCGCAATTATTGCGCGACTGTTACTCGCGCGAGTCGCAATTACACGCCGCGGCGTGAAGGTTTTGCAAATTATCGTTCGAAAATCGGCGCCCCGTCTTGTTCTTATCGCGTACGAAATGAGCTGCGAGATAAATATTTCGAGGATCATTTGGGGCGTGATTTTTAGGTTTCGATTAAAAGCGCATCGACTGTTTATGGGAATAAATACTGTTTTATGAAACGAGTTGTAAACTTTGTATCAATTAGATATTACGGAATGTTATTGAATATTATTAAAGGAATATTCCGAAATATAAGATGTTTGCTATTGTTTCGGTTATTATTAATATTATATTAATCGTCTCTGCGAACCGTCGCTTTGCGCGAATATCGGTATCTTTTGTTGTCCCCGGAAGCACATGTACTTATAATAATCGTTCTTGTTACAGGAAGTGGCGTAGGTCGACGTAAGTGCATAGAACCCTGCTACAGAATTTACGCGAACAACAACACCGACGCCGTCAATAACAATAACAAGGACGGCCTGATTCAGAAGATCGTCAAGTTGCCCAACAAACGAAACTGCAACAACAACATACAAATAAACAACGTAAACAGTACGGAAATTGGAATGAAAGAGAAAAGCAAAAACGCGGCGCGATGGCGTCGAGAAAAGGAAAACCATGAATTTCTTGAGTTGGCGAAGTTGTTACCGCTGCCAACGTCAACGACGACGCAACTGGACAAAGCTAGCGTTATCAGACTCACGACGAGTTATTTGAAAATGAGAAACATTTTCCCCAATGGTGAGTCCCGTGGAAAGGCCTCCACTCAAAAGTTTGCTCGAGTCGTAAGGGTGAAGCTAATTGGGTCCTCAATTTTTTTTTCGACATTTCAGTTATACTTTTATTTCGATCAATTTAACGTCTACCGATTTATGGTTATTTGTTAAACATTACGTAAATTCATATTCAATTAGTTGCGTTTGTTTTTTATACATATATATATATATATATATATATATATATATATATATATATATATATATGTGTATATCGGTTTTTATCTAATATCTTGCCTCGACACTTTGCTATTAAATCTGTCTGTCTAGATTCGACCAAGATTGACCGCTGATAATCGTTTGTGACTTCGAGTTAAAAAGTTTTTTTTTTTCATTATTCGAAATCTTCGTCTTCCCATGCAAAAGGGATGGTAATATTTCCCTTTGTTAATTCAGTCACTAGACACTTACGCGCAAAGAGCAAATAGTATCGGATGAGATGGGTGTGATTGCGCACTTAATGCATTGTTAGCCTCGCTGCTTTGTAAGCAAAGCATGGGGGCTGTTATAGTGTTACAATGGTCCCTCTCTGTCCTCTCTTTAGCATCGGTGAATTGAATTTCAAGTGGCCGCATCCCTCTACAATTTGACGCGTCTTTATTCTGGATGACAAAAAGAGAAGAAGTTGCGAAAAAAAAGAAACTCCGGCTCATTGGTCAGCCTAATTCGGGACACCTATTGAGGAGGGGGGGGGGGTGCGATATTAATCTGACGATTATGCAAATCCTTTCAATCGCAAAACCGAGCGAATATCTAGGAACGCTGGTTTTCGAGTAACGAGCGTTCGTAATAAAAAGGGAGCGATTGTAATTTGATCGCGCTTTATTGAGTCGTTTGAAGACGCCATTTGTTTTCTGATGAAATCTCCGACGAAAATTTCCGGTCCAGTTTCGCGAAAATCAAGCTCCTTTCTTTATAACTGATTTCAAATTCTATTCGGAAATTAAAATCCCGGTCATTTCGCGTTCTTGGATCCTGTCCATACCATCCTAATCGTCACCCCAGCAGGACCAATACAAATGGCCCGATATTGTCCCAGTACTGGCACCAGAGTTGCCAGTACTATTATAATTGTAAACAGACATAGGTCAAGTATTCATTATATATATATATATATATATATACATATACAATTTTTACACTACCGAATTTCTCTCAGTTTATATATATTACAAAGAACCATGCCTGGTTCGACTCTGGCACTTTATTGGCTGTCAATTTTGACCAAGTCTGGTTCAGCTCAGTTTCACTACTATTTCGGGTGTTAACCGTAGTGTGGCCAATACTGGCACAAATCTGGTTGCCCTAATCTGGTAACTGTGCCGGAATTAGGCCATTTGTTTAACTCTGGCATAGTCCTGCAGGGCGCTCGTCCTTGTTTCCAGGACGAACTTACACGGCAGTTTCGCGTTACGTACGATGCGCGTTAAAAACAAAATTTCGCTCTTCCGCGACAACGCGGCGGGATCTAAACTCGAACGGCGCGGCAAACAAAACCGTCCCTTAACTTCTCGTCGTCGCGATGGCTCTTGATATCGATCCAAGTCTGCTTTCTCGCATTAAATCGGCACAAAGGGATCTTTGTGGCGCGATGCGTACAGAAAGGCGACTCAAACAAAGTGTCAACGCCTGAATCGTTCTGGCGACCGATCGACGGATCTGTTGACGTATCGAGCGGCGTTATCTGATCACGGGCAGCCGCGTGGAATCGGCACGTCGAATCGGGAACGAAACTGTCCGTCGTCGAAAGCGCGACGGGGACGGCGAGACGCGCGCGCAGGGCGAACGCGAAACGAGTCGGCGGAAACGGCATCGTGCAATTATTGCGCAATCCTTATTTGCCCCCGCGCGTTTAGATATCTGACGAAAATGCACTCGTTTTTTGTTTGCGCGTACACGGCGCATACACAAAGGGTACGATAATTAATGCGCGAACACGAAATACTTGGCGGCGGTCTTGGTTACACGTCGAGTGCGAAACGCGACGAGTCACATGTTACAATGGCAGAACGCCGTGTCAAGAAGGGCCCTTCGCGCGACGAATTTATATTTATACATTTTTGAGACGCTTCCCGTTCGTCCGTTACAATTTTCTTTGCGCCGCAGCGTCGCATGAATATGGATGCGCGCGCGACGAGCGACGGCCACTCGACGGATGAGGCCAATTGAATTTTGACGAGTCGCGGCGACCGCTCGAACGGTTCTAATATACATATATATATATATATATATATATATATAAATGTTTTGCTTTTGGATTGCAGGTCTTGGCGACGAGTGGGGCGCGGTATCGTCAAGCAGCGCTCGGGATGCCAACATTAAAGAAATGGGCACCCTTCTGTTGCAGGTAAACCACCGAACCGTGCTTTCGAGTGCTTCGATTATTTGCTTCGTTATTAACGATTCGTTCCTTTTTGCAGACGTTGGATGGGTTTGTGTTTGTCGTCGCTCCGGACGGAAAGATCATGTACATAAGCGAAACCGCGAGCACGCATTTGGGATTGGCACAGGTAAGCCGAGGACGAGTCTGTCGGTCGGTACGGGGCCGCTCTTGCGAGCGACTTCGGATCGGTGCGGTTTTGCATCGGCGGCGTGTCATTCAGTGGCGACTTTGGTGTTTCAGACGGAGCTCACTGGAAATAGTATTTATGATTATATAAATAACCTGGATTGGGAGGAAATGAAGGAGGTGCTCTCGATATCGTCGTACACGAACGGCGGGGGCAGTTTGCCGCCCCCGAATGCTCAGGGTCACATTGAATTGGAACGTGCGTTTTTTTTGAGAATGAAATGCATTTTGGCCAAAAGGAACGCTGGACTCACTTCTGGCGGACATAAGGTGAGGGATTTAGATATATATATATATATTTATATATATTCATATATGTTTTTATATGCGTTAGTTACGCTGAGAAAAAAGGTGATATAACTTTTATTATACTGTATTATAATGCGGGGACAAATGCATTTAGTTTGAAATTATTCTAAAAGAGTATAATAGTTATATGCGCGGTAAACTACCGCGCAATCATACAAAGATGCGCCAGGATATTTCTGCGCAGATTATTATCATACTGTATTAGAAGAAGTTTGCAACGAAAGCATTTGTCCTCGCATTATAACACAGTATAATAAAAGTTAGAATATAAAATTGTACAATTTACATTGTAACATTTCGATGCTTGTCATTGGTTAAACCAGTTGAATGCCGTTATGTCATTGGCTGATGTCGATTACTGTTCAAATTGTAAGACTTTTACAATGCGGAATTGTACCGCTAACGATGTACATAGTTCTCCTTACAATTTTATTTTCTCAGAGCAGTGTAATCAAAATTATACTCACTTTTGTTATCCTGGAACTGAATTTTGTTAATGCATTTGTTACTCCGACGATGACGGGCAACCAATTAATCGCGACGTTTCATCAACACGGAGCATTGCGCGAATTAAACGTCGGGCTCGATAAATCTTTCTCGAGATTAATTTTTGATTGGTCCCGTGGCTGCTACCTGCGATATCAATGGCCAACAAAAGTTTATTTTCGTAGCAGTCGATTCAAAACGAGTACGAGATGTTGACTGTTGGTAAGGTAATCGTAAAAATGGATGAAACTTTGAGGGGGATCGAGATGGTGCTCGCTAAGTACCGATTACATTGTGGCAGTCACGCGCGAGTCCAAAGAAAACGTTCACCGTTTGGACGATCCATCACACTCGGACAATGGAAATTGTGTATAAATATACGCGGATACGAATTTTATATAGCGTATAAATATTATTCGGCGGGGAAATTCTGTATTAAGGCTCGATGACTTTTGAAGTAATTTGAAGTAAAAAGAAAAAAAATGGTAATAATAATAAACTTGGATAAACAACGCGATGACATTTTTTTAAGCAAGCGCGAGTTACACGGAAAGAAAAAAAGTATTAAAATTTACTCATAAAATATCAAATGTGTGACAGAAGTGTTGAAACTTCATTAATTTTTACTAAAATGTTAGTCATTTTTACTAAAATGTCAGCAATTTTGACTAAAATATGTGCAATAGTTACCAACTTTTAAGTATAATTTAAAAATAAAACACTACTGTCACCCATTTAATATTTTGCTAGTAATTTTTAATACAATATTTTTTTCCGTGTAGAAAGGTGTTTTTATGTTTATTTTGAACACTCGAATCGCTCTTGACAGCATTCTGTTGTTTTTCTAAGTCAATTTCTGAAAGCAATTTCGATAAAACGTTTGATTAAACGTGCCGCGGGATTATTCAATTATATATATATTTCATTCCGGCCTGATTACGAAAGGACATAACTTTGCATGATTTGGTCTCGGCACCAACCGCGACGCGCCGGCATATCGGCATCACAGCTAACTACGGCCTGTCATTGTGCTTGTAAGTGCTGTACAAAAACTATGAGCCTCTTGCTTGACTAACAGCTTACCGGGGGGCTGTGTATTCACGGCGATGGGGTATTGTGCGCGCGATTTTCGTCGAGGGCTTCGATCGTCGCGGCGCCCCGAAAGCAAGCTATTTGCCAAACATTCTCCGTTTCACCCCTAAACGTCGGCTTTTCCGCCGCGAGAGCGAGACGCTGTCTACGTGAATGCGGAATTCCCTTAATTATTTCAATTGGCCCGACATATGTACTGCAATGCAACCGCCGGTATAACTGTAATCTCGAGCAATTTATGATATTCCCGGAATTACGAGCATGTGTTTAAACAGTGGGGTTCCGTATTTGGGGTGAAAGCGAGTGCAAAAAATACGCGGTAAATTTCTTTTTTTGCCAATTCTCGAAATTCCGATCCACGACGTCGGGCGGCTTATTACACTCTTAGAAATAATCCATTTGACGTAAAACTTTAATATTTTTGAACAAATTAAAAAAGAACAGAAAACATATAAACACACAAAATAAACAAAGTCAGGGGAGTAAATCTGTTTTATTTGTTTATACGATGAGTTTGTATTTTGTGTCCTTTTTTAATCTGTTTTCAAAATTATAAAATCTTGAAACAAAAGGATCGTTTTAAGAGTGTGCGCATCCGATTGAATCGTTATTGTCAATAAGATGACGGGAAATTGGATCGTGATTCGGTTAAAATTTGCGAGTGATAATAAATTGGATGCAGAATGAAGTGAAATTAAGCTAATGAATTATGATAGCGACACCGAAGTTGAGATAAACTACACGGAGAAAAATATTTAGGACATTTCATTTAGGACTTTGAATTTCTTTTATCATTTATAGTAAAAATGAACGAAAAAGACAATATGCCCATCTTCATTGTAAATCCAGTTCTGTAAAATCACACTAATATTGTGCAATTTTAAACGTTATATGCAAAGTTACACAGCAAGTGTAAAATTACATGATATTTGTGTGATTTTACAGAACTAGGTTTACCGTGTTGTTTATGGTACGTTTGTACCATAAATTGTGAGACAAATTGAAAGTTTTCATAGTGTAAAGTAACCTTACTTTATTTTGTAGTAAACCCAAATAGAAATTTCTCAAGTAACTCGCGAGTTACTAGAAATTTGATATACAAATTCTCTAGTAACTCACGAAATACTAGACAAATTTCTGCTAGGCAACTTTCCTAGATAACTTTTCTCCGTGTACGACACGGTCCACGGTCGAATTAGACGTTATCGGTTAGCTTTGCGTTTATAATTGCAATCATTTGCCAGAATAAAAACAAAACAAATGACGTTAATTTTGGTCGTCGAATGCCATCGACGTAATCCACTTACTCGGCGAAAATTGAGAAAAGAAAAAAGAAAAAAAAAAAAAAAAATTCCCCTCGCGGGATCGCTCGAAGCGCCCTTCGCCTTAAATCACCGTCATTGCGTGGAAATTGGTAATTTGGAAATCAATCGCGGCGACAAACGCTATGTATATTTATGCGCGCATGTAAGCGCGGTGCAACACGGTGGCGCGATGCAAGGGCCTATTTGCTTCACAAATTTAGCACACTCGAGTGCATCGCGGCGCTCGTTTCAGTAAATCAAAAGAACCAGCCCCGCGCGACGCGAGCTCCATATGTCCTTGTATTCAAATCGCGTGCATTAACAATAATAAATGTGCATAGCAAATTAGTCGCGCACTCGGCCGAGGCACTCGCTGACGTTACGTGCGCGTATTTCGTCGAGCCCTCGGAGTGGGCCAATTTGAATAGAAATATGTTTGTTGACGGCCGTGTTTGGCGTTTGTTTCGGTTTCAGGTGATTCATTGTTCTGGTTACCTCAAAGTTCAGTACAAAAAGGAGCCGTCGCACGCCGACGGGTACACAATCGAGAACCTCGGATTGGTCGCCGTTGGACATTCACTGCCGCACTGTTCCATCACGGAGATTAAAATGTGCCACAATATGTTTATGTTCAGGGCCTGTCTTGACCTCAAATTCTTGTTCTTCGACACCAGGTAAGAGTCGCGCGAGCCAAACGCGTCGATCCACTTTTGATAACGACCCTTCCGACCAAGCGCTGATATACGCGCGCGAGGAATGTCTCGACGTTTGAATTTTATCGCGTAAAATTGCACTTGTAATAAGTACCAAATCGTACTTGTTAAATATGTTCCTGTCGAAGCAAAGACTTTTTATTGACCCGCACGGGGAAAAATAGCAATGTTCAATCAGCGTTGACTCAACATTGACTCGAGTTTATTCTCATATTTTTGGGGTAGAAATGTTGAATTAACACTGACTCAATGTAATTTTTGCATTGTATCTAATTTAAATGAACATTTTGAAAATAACGTTGAGTATACACTGTTGATTTAGCATTGATCTTTTTTCCCGTGTGTATAAGAGAATTTTCTTGTAACCAATACAGTGTAGACTTATTGCAATATAAATATATGTTACAATATAAATTTGGTTTGAAGTTTTAAACAACTATTGATTATAAACATGGAAAAATATAATACTATAATAAATATTTAATAAATATAATATTTGATAATGTAATACCATAAAATAAAATATAATTCAATAAAATAGTATCAATTCAACACCTTAAAATTAATTTACAGTAAGAAATAATAATAACAATGAATTTAAAAAATATTTTATATTTATAATTTGATAATGTAATAGTTACAACAAAATAACGTCAACCTTTGTGGTTACTACACGCAGAAAACATATATCCAACTATGTACTATATAATATATCAAAAGTAGGATATACTTGAAAATACTATAAACATTACTATATAATGTCTTAAACTTTTGAATGCGCACTATATTATATTTTACTTATGTAGAAATTTTTAATATATGATATAGTAATGTATAT
>JABFQC010006991.1:0-10389 GCA_022817085.1 Psilanteris sp. ZL-2020
AAAAGAAAGATAAAAATATAAATTAGAAAAAATCATGCTCTCAATAAAAAATGAGTTTCTAATCTCATGTCGAATAATTGAAAACGACATAAATCGCCATACTTTTATATAATTTTCAGTTCTGACAATTCATCAATCGAACATAAGTTTTGGGTGAACTGAAACCTACCTAACCCCAGGTGAGGTAGGTTCGAGCAATCGAAAACGACATATATCTACTGGGAACTGCTATCCAATTTTCCGACTTTAGGGTGCTGACTTCAGAGACGATATGATCGACTAAATTATTGACGCATTTTTTGATTAAGTTAGTGAGGAATATCATGCGAATTTTCATGAATTATTATTCAGAAGGGTTTTAACTGAATTTATATGGATTTCAAATGAATACGTTCCATAAGAAATGATCGAACAATGAAAAAAACAAAATTTGGGAGGGGGGGAGATCGCGGTGTGCGCTCACTCCCGGGTTGATCTGAAAAAAACTATATACGGTGGCACCAAAAAAAGTTAAATGTCATGACTAATTGACTGGCGTTTTTTTGATAATAATTTTGTGAATTAATCCACAAGAGTTATTATTAATTGTTCCGACAGTTTCAAAATTAATTTATATTAGTTTTAAATACCAACTAGCTTGTCATAATAAACGTAATCGTAATATGAAAAAGTGGAGAAAGAGCAGGGCATGCCTAATACTGGCGGGTTTATTATTATAAGAATGAGCTCAACTTTTCTTAAAAAAAATAATTATAAGGAATAACAAGTGATAAAATAAGTTTAAGAAAGTTGATTAAAATTTATTAAAAAATATTTGCTTTCATTCCACTGAATTATATTCAATCCCTTTTTGTGTATTTAACTGTCTATAATTTCATCAAACATTTGTTCAATGAATTACTATTTTGAAGAAAGTTAATTCAAATGTGATGATTTGTATTTTTTTAAATTACTATTTATCACTTATTTTTTACGAGGTTCATATAAGATTTTTTCATAAATTGATTAAGGATATCTAATTAGACGAATTGGTTTCAAATCAAAATAATTTAACTCCGTATAAAATGAGAAAAGTTTACACAGAACCTTATGAAAGTTGATCATATGTTAATATGTAATATTATGGTAATATTTTAACTCATTTAAGATAAATTAATACAAACAAATGTTTAACAAAATAAATTTCTATTTAATTGAAATACATATGAGACAATGATATCATTAAATCTAATAAAAATTGTCATGTCAATTAAAATATTACCGATTACCTTTAAAAAAAAGTTATAGTTCATATAATGTTACATGTTTGACGAACAAACTTATGTCAATGGCGGCATCTATTGGCGTTTACTGTGAATTACTAATCGGTTTACAATATGCCAGTATGGCTGCCGTGGTTGACGATAATTAGTGACAAGCAAATTCGGGTCGTGTTTTTGTTCAAGTTATTATGAATATAAAAGTAGGATTACGCCTCAACAATATTTGTTGACTTTTTTGTAATGTTATACGATAAGGTAAATCAATAAAGAGCTTATTTAATTCGTCTGTTAATTGCTATACACGCTTCTAAAAATTCGTACGCATGTCACTGTCGTGTATTCTTTTTGTCTAAAATAAAAGTTATTTCTATTTTTAAGTGCCTGACTAAGTCACATAATTCGATAAGATATATCTATGAGTTACTTAATGAGTCACGGAAATATTTTAAAGAGTAAGCATGCCATTTAATTACCAAACATAATACTGCGAATTATGTCATACTGTAATAGCTATTAAAACTTACTATGTTATGTTGCTTGAATTTCATTCTTAAAACACAACAAACCGTTTAAATGTATCCTAGTTTTATAATATTTCATCATTTATTTAATAAATAATTATAATTAAAGTAATTTTAATTTATTTTTGTATCAAAACGTCGATTAAACAGATTTAGTCGGTATTAAAGGAGCTTAAATGTTACCCTTAATATAAGTAGAGGGCGGCTCATGTATTAAGAAATCGATATTTTCTCTTTAATGTTTTTGTACTTTATTTATTAAAATAGAAAATAATATTCATTGTTTGTAAATTACAACTTTGAGTATACTGAAAAGTTTTAAATTATTAGGTAAGTATTTTATTCGGAACAATTTTTAATTTTCAAAGAAATTAGTTAAAACAGCATTATTTTACTATTAAATGTTTATAAAATTAATTATTATAGTTAACAAATTAGTTTCAAAATACATGAATCTTGTAAAATCAAGTAGAGACTACCTTGATGTGGTCATCCAAAATTTTTAACTAGAAATAGTGTATTTTGTAATATTTACGCAAAATTACTTTTGGCAATCTTCTCAATTTGGGAGAATACATTTCACATTAAAAAGATTAGGCTAAACACTTTTTAAATCCGTTTGAAATGATATAAATCTTATTTCCTTCGCTGCGAAAATATTATAAATAAAAAAGGATTCTTTTTTAATAGAATACATTCTTCTATAAATGTAGAATGGTTTAAAATAGCTAAAGGTTTTCTAATAATATTAAGGAATAACAATACACACTAACCCTGGTCGCTTCAAATTTGAGAACCTCTTTAAGATGGTCTTTCAAACCATTTTAACAGATATTGCAGATTGTAATACATCTTAATTAAATCTCTTTATCTATTTATTACATATATTTTTCGTGAAAAGGGACATTTTCTCATATTTGTAGAATATATCTAATGAAAAGAAAATTAATTTAGTATAATATTAAAAATGTGACGCCTAATACCATTTACGAGGTGCGATAAAAAAAGGGTTTACTTACTACGTCAAGAATTTCATTTGAAAATTAAAATGTATTATATAAAAATAATTTCCCATCATCAAAAAACAGTTTCAGATATTTGCATTTTGAGCAATTTGATCTTATATTTATCAATAAATATGCGATAAAAATGAAATATTAGATATCTACCTTTTAATTTAGTCAATACAAACACAGCGATATTTTAATTTACTAAATTTGTCCACAACTAAAGGGGGTTGTCCAAGTTTACTGCAACGATTTAGTGGTTCGATTATTATATTGTCACGGAGAAAAATAATCAGTGGTTATCGTTACTAGTAGTCCGGATTAATATAGTAACAAGCCTGGCTTGTCAATGTTACTCCCTTTTTTCGGTAATATGGCTTTTATTGAATCTTTACCAGAAAATAACTTGGCAGTTATGTGAAATAAATTTAATAATAATAAATTAAATAATATAATAATTTAATAATTAAAAATAAAAATTATTATATGACGATGAGAAACTGCTTCGTGCCCAAAGGTACTAAACATTAATATGCAGGAACATACATGCAGGTTATTCAATTATTATTATTGATTATATTTTTGTGATATGTATTTGTACATTGCAATAAACGTATATGTTTGACATTTTATTAAAATATATGGACTTTAAATGAAATAGATTGGACTTATGATTTTAAACTTTAAACTTGTCTTGCAAATTAAATTTTGGCTGGCCATAATTATGTGACAGAATAAGCAAAACAATTACTATCTTGTTTTCAAACATACTCTTGCATACAAGTAACTATTACTCGTATGCCAGTAATATCGTCCATTATTTAATTACCGCCGTTGATTGTTATTTTTAAGACCATTATTTTTCTCCGTGTAATATAAAATTGTATATTATAACGTAAGTATTCATATCATTTTTTGATATCAGGAGTTTAATTTTATATCATAAATTTAAACTTTCAAATTAAATTCTATACATAGTAATTTTATTCATTGTTTATCTTCTCGAAAATGCGTTTACTTGCCACATTTTTAAATCAATATTAAATTTTATGTAAATTTATTATAAATTAATGAAAATTATCAAAATCTCTTATATCTTTCAAAATTGCTTAAAATTCTACCTTATGTACGATCACAAAAATGTTCTTTTACCAATTATATTAATATTTAATAATGAACCGGACACTTGTCTCATTTTGCATGAATGAATGAATACAAGTAAATATTTGAAGTAAATATAATTATTGATGTGAAAAACAACTTGTTTACGAGTTTGCAGTTAAAAATAATTTTATTAGAAAATTAAAAATGTTTAAATAAAACTAATCTCCTGTTATCGAAAAATGATACAAAGTATTTATGTTATATACAATTTTGTATTCTTTAATGAGACACACTAGTCTCGTATTAGACGTAGAGGATGTCATTTTTTCAGCTAGTTTTAGAAATTTATAATATTAATAAATCTTTCAAAACTTTGGAAGATAAAAAGTTATAGCGTTTCCGACTTGGGTTCTTTTATTAATAAAACATACAAATTATAATGTAATAATACGAAATATAATATTTAGTGAATACGAGATTTCGACTTTGTCATTTTGGGAAAATTTTATCAATTATGCGGATAAAAACTTTCAATCTAATAAATTGAACAAGGTTGACGTTTTAAGTAGCCATACACTGAGTTTATGATTATTAAAGAAAAACGAAAAATAAATAAGAAAAACGATTTATACTATTATACTTAATCAATATTAATAAAGTAAACAAATAAATAATAACATATTTAAAAATTTATTGATATATAACTATGCAATTTAATTTAAATATAGAATGTTTTTGTATATAATAATGGTCGATACATAATAAATAATTAAAATCATTTGGCATGAATTTGAGGCCTATTGGAGGCTTTTCCAATTAGAAAAATAACCCATTGATATCCGCCACGTATTTTTCTTTGATAATTGTTTTAATACGTTAGAATTAATTTGTAATAAGTATAATGATCAACATTTTGCTAAGATGAATTATGTTAAATGCAACTTTGTCAGAAATTGATCTAGGTCAGGGGTCTCGAAAATGGCATCCGAGGTTGCACTAACATTATAACACTATTTATGGTGTATGTTTCAAAATTTGCACAAAATATTATATTTCCATCTAATTATATCATTTTTGTATCAGCTAGTTTTGTATAATAAAGTAGTAAATTTGATTTTTAAACCTTTGATGTAATTAAATTTTGATCTGGAATGTTAACTTTTTGACCTACTGTCTAATAAATTCTAAATGTATTCGATAGTATACTGTTATTATTACTTTTAATTTAATTAATAAATTAAACGGATTAATCTCAATGTAATTGTTTTTGAAATGTAAGATCTAAATATGAAAATGAAAAAACAGTGTTTTAAAATCGATTGCAAATTTTATCTAAATGCTATAAATATTGTTGAATTTGGTTTATTAATTCATAGTGGACTTCGTAAACAACGTATTTATAGTAACTTAACTTTTTACATTAAGCAATGTTTACGTTGAATACAAGTGAAAAAACATTTGTGAAATTCTAATAATAATGCTGTAAATAAATTTAACTTCAAAATATTGTGTTCTAGTTTATTCCTAATGTACTATAAAATACAGTATATAAAACATTGCTTCGTAAAATAATTGATCAGTGTATTTATAACTTCTTTATTTTAAAATATTTTAATCAGATTATCAGTATAACTGTATATGGTGCTCATTTGCTATTAACTGTTTATTTTGTTTTATTTAATACAGAGTTACTTATTTAATTCTTCGAAGAAAAAACGGGTACATTTAAAAGAATGTGCACAATACTTACATAATATAATTAGCCGCGATGTTATTGTTATGATCAATTGAAAAACTTCAACAATAAATAAATACGGGATATTCTCATTGTTGTGACAAAAACCACCGCTTCGTTGCCGTGACCTTGATATTAAGAAGAAATTGGCTTTCGATCGACCGACGTGTTTTGTATTTTGCACGGTTACGAAGCAACAAAGAAATAGAATAAATATTGACACACGGTTTTAGCTTTCAGGAAGACTCAATATTCGTTGCGTACGACTGATTGAGTATTAAATTGCACAAAAAGGTAGTTTCGAAAAGCGATAAACTGGGCCTTATTATAAACTTTGCAAATGCGAGCAGTCGTTTAATCGGCAAACAAGCCGGATTCTTGTTCGTTCGGGAACGTCATTTGCCCATTCCGATTTCTTATTCGCCATCAGTTCTCCATAAATCTTCGCCTTTCAACTCAATCGTGCTTTAATCACAACGTTTTCGCTGGTCTATCCCGTTTTTGCGCAGCTCTTCTGCAAACGTAAATTCCCGGACGTCGTGTTAATTTCCAAAGTTTGCGAAATCACGTGCATCGCAAACGCCTGCGGAATTCCGCGGAAAGTGTCGCTTTCGAATTCATTATCGGTTCCGCGTACCGTGGTGGTCGAATGTTTGGTCAAAATTCCGATTCCGCGGGGCTCGGTGGCCAGCCGACGCGTTGCTGGCACGCGTTTTCTCGAGACGTCCTGCCCGTGGCCCCGCCGCTATCGAGAACCGGATTCCTGAACGTGGGGTCCGGATTTTGGAATTCGCGACCGAAAAGGCGGGCGGGGTGCGTCGCGCGCGATAAAAACCGGGAGATGCTGCTGCCATTGCTGCATCGACACGTGCTCCGGCGCGGACCACACACATAGATGTCGATACCGACAGTTCGCCAGCGAACCGCGAAGCCAGCAACGCGACGGCGGTCGCGTCGCCCGAATGCGCCGTTCGAGTTCGAACGAGTAATTGAATGGCTCATAATCACACGAGCTAATAAATATTGAACTGCAGCAGGAATCGCCAGTTTCGATCATCCGATTGTTAGATTCATTAATTTAGTAGTTGGTTGTTTGTAAACAAACGCTGAAGAAATACATTCGGTTGTTTAAATCAAAACAAACCGTGAAACGACCTTTTCTGGCTTCGGACGTCTTTGTTTATGTTGTACTAAACGTATAAGCGTTAATTTGATTCCTTCCCTTTGAGTCTTGATCTTTATTTTTGTATTTTTTATTCTATCCGTCTTGTTATAAGTATATGATAAATGTAGTATTTTGATTTGAAATATATGTAAAACAAATATCATTACTGACGGCATTAATATTTAATTATTTAAATAACATTCTTGAGAAATGCAACCAAATGATTACAACGTTTTTATGCCGTTAAAATGGTAGTTTTATTGCAATGACTAATGAGCCCATATAATTCTTAAAAAGTTGTCTATAAAAGTTTACTTGAATATATAACTGAAATATTTTTCTCTTTGCATCTTATCCTAGACCTGTTATGTAAATATGCGTTTTAATATAATTACAATAAGATTAGCAAGTGATAATCTCGAGCAAGAAATTATTTTGAAATTTTCCGGAATAATGTATATCGTGCTTTCAATTATTTCGTACATGCGTTCTCAGCAGCGCCGCGCTTTGTGACATACGGCCGTTGTTGTTTTTCTTTTTCGAATCCTGTGTTCTCATTTCTTTTAGCATCGGCGCAAGTTCGATTTTTTTTCATTTTATTTTTACATTATCGGCAAATTAAATTCCTTTAAAGTTGAATCAATTATAGATACAAGAAATATTCAATAGAATGGATGATCGGTTAACGTTAAACCATATATATATATATAAATAATTTGTATACGATATCAAATACGAAATAAAACCAATTACAAATTACGAAATTAATAAATAAATGAAAATTTCTAATGGACAAATTCAGTTTAATTCAACACCAAGAGTCGATTATTAATATGTAAACAATTCTTTAATCTATTGTAATGATAACGGACATACTGTTTTGTTTACAGTACTGTATTAGGAAAAGGTTAAATTTCGCGAGTTTTGTTTTTATTGTTTTTATTATTAGAAAAACCCGATGATTTTGTAAATAAAAATAATGAACTATTCCTCTTGGTTTGTCACACAATCGAGGCAAGAATTAACCAAATTATCTATTTACCTATACATTTATGATGTTTGTATCTTTTGTATCGATAATCTTATATCGGAATTTAATTCAATTTCCACGTGTATAATTGTAATCATAATATAAGAATCAATTAAGTTGGTATGCGGGTTCGCCATATGGATTTGCATATCGAGATTTCGCGTGTTTGAGTAAATGAATTTAGAGTATGACCGAAAGGCCATCTGTCACTCAGTATTACAATCCCGTTTTGTTATTATGATTGCAACGTTGCATTTGCGACAGCTTTATTTTTCGGTGATTGCAATGCGCATGCAACGCTGTAGCTTTGTAGAAGTCATTTCCATCGCGATTTCTCGAATCGAATTCATTCGAGGACGACAAATCTTGAATTGCAAATACTTTAAAGGTTTAATACTTTTGCTTCTTTTTCTTATCGTAGCTGAATTTAATTAACGTCTTTGTCGCGATAATGCATTGTGTTTGTGTGCAAGTATTCGAATCTTTCTAACAGTGACGATAATAATGCAAACGTATTGTTCAATTAAAAATGCCAATTAATTCAAACTATTTTTATTCGCGTATTTTTTCCCCGTAAAAAACTTTTACCGTTCGTATAAGAATGAGGTTTTCTGAATTCTACGTTTGGTGTAACAAACAAAAAACTCAGGATGTTTTAAATGAAAAACATTGTTAACAAAAAACATGGAAACTAAGTTATTTATTAACTCTAATACAAATGTACGAATTTTTAAAAATACCTTAAAAATTTAAATTTTAAGTGATCAAAAAAGTATACAAAATATAAAGTCGTAAATAATAAATAATTACAGCAAAGCCATCTGAACCTCTCAACATGTCATTGTTAATTTCGTCTGTTTATATTTCCGTCCTTTAATATTTTCTTCCAAAACATTAAAACTTTGCATTAAAATTATTTCTAAGCCACAACAATCAAAAAAAAAAAACTTCCCCGCCTTTGTTTACATCATTCGTAAACAAATCCCTTACTCTTTGCTCCGCTGGTTGTTTTCATGAATGAGAAACATCTCTTTAAAATTCGGCATAAAAGTCACCAACACCCTAAAAATTAATGAATTTATTTTGGAAAACGACAACCTCGAAAAATCGTAACGATTCAATTACGAAACATAACGCGTACCCAGTAAGCAAGCGCATTACACATGTCGCGATGTTAACGAAATTGATGCTAATAAACGGAATGGTACTATCTCATTACGCTTCTCTCAATCTTCTTTTCTAATTTATTCCTAACATTATTTCTTAGGCCAGATTACAAATGATTCATTCATTTCATTTCGTAACTGTAATTGCTCGCGACTCCCTGCCATACCAATTTCGTTATATCCACGTCATAAATCAACCTTCGCCAAAAAGGAATAAGAAGAACAAAAGCAACAAGGAAACAAACTGGTACGGATATTAAGCGTTGACAATTTGATCACTTGGTCGTGCAATGACATGCGTGCGGAGCGATAATGACAGTTTTTAGTGGACCCGCTTGCAGAATATTCTCGAGCGCACAATGCAACGATACAAATTAAGCCAGCGTTGGATTAATACCGCGCGACTTTCATGGGTATCCGAGGGTTGAATGCCGTGACCCGCGCTCGATCCGATTCACCGTGATTCGTCATTGGTCAGCTCAGCCTGACTCATCGTGTGATTATATTCAATGTTTCACTGTCTCCGTTTCTGTCTCAATTGGTTCACGCGTAATTGATAAAAAGAGATGAAAAGGACGACCGACGATAGTCGTCTCGCAAATCACGCCGCTTGTTATGCAATGACTTTCTTATCCACGAAAACAAAGTGTTTCTCGGCGCAGAAGCTTCGGATGAGCTAATCACAGCCGGCAAATGCGTTCTTACTGCTAATTTGCTGTAATGTATTTTCAGGTATTCTTTAATGGATATTCAATTTAAACCGCAGTTAATCACGTCGTGAAATCGGTTTTTAGACATATTGATGACGAGTCGAGAATTGCGGGAAAAAATTTACTACTGATCGAACGGATATACGTTAAATTAAGGAAACAAGTGTTTCGGTCATTTTGTTGATCGTCCGAATACGAAACAATAAAGGCCCGCATTGTTGACAAAATTCTTGAAATTGAAACAATAGCGCTTCGTTACCAAAAATAATCATAAATTGAATAACCCTCATAAATGTTCCTTGAATATCTATGTTTATGTTATTCATTGACAATGATGTAGTTTTATTTTAATTGATTAGATATTTGAAAATTGTAACTAAGTTTATATATATATATATACATATATTAGGTATGTTCGCATTTATAGGCCGCGGCGGTTTTGGCCATTTCCGCCGTTTCGACCACTAAATGCGAACGACTAAATGGTACTTTTACAAGAATAAGGGAATTAATTTCATTTTAGTCACATAATTTGTCTAGAAATCTCAGTTGAGCATTCATTATGTACACTGAGAAAAAGATTCGATAACTGTTATGAAATATATTTTTGAATAGGAGCAACCACATATATGATAATATTTATTGCTTGGAGTTTGATTTTTATGTCGCATGTAATAAGCTATTAATAA